>JAOXYA010095313.1:0-10990 GCA_028565675.1 Sorex palustris
CGGTAGCTTGCCGGGCTCTCCGAGAGGGGCGGAGGAATCGAACTCGGGTCGGCCATTTTGGCTGCGTGCAAGGCAAATGCCCTACCGCTGTGCTATCGCAGCTAACTAGTTATAATACTCAGCACCCCATATGGTCCCCAAGCCTGGTCAGGAGTGATCCCTGAGCGCAGAGCTAGAAGTAAGCCAAGAGCACTGCCAGGTGTGGCCGCAAAACAAAACAAACAATAAAGAATAATAAAACTAAAAAGCGGACCAGAGAGAGAGTTCAAAGGGAAGTTTGCATGTGGCTGACCCTGGTTCTATCCCTGGCACTGTATGTCCCAGAATATGGTATGGCGACTCCTGAGCACAGAGCCAGAAGAGGCCTCCCCTACATCACCTGATACAGCCCAATTCCCATCCCCCAAGAAAGATAAAACAAAAAGTGATCCCAAGAGTTCCGGGTGTCGCTCAGTGGCACAGGGTCTATTCACATGCGTAAGGGCATCCGTTGGATTCCAAGTATACTCACTCTCTACACACACAGAGCAAACTTAAGCTCCACTGGATCATGTTTTCCCCTTGCTAAGTTAAAATTCATCGATTACAACGTCGCACTTTGAGATAAGGGGACACACTTCAATTCTAGAGGACCCATAATACTGGAGTGAATGAACAGCGCCGTTCTGCCCCTCACCCGATGTAAGGTGTAGAAAGTAGCCTCGCATCCAAATTTTGAAGAATCGGGACTGTCTACGTGTCTTCCTGCTTGCCAAGTAATTAGGTCCAGTCCTTAGTCATGCGCGTCGCTGTCACCGGGTCAGCTTCCCCGAGGCTCATTAAAGGTGCCGCCGCCGCCAGCCCAGCGCGGGGATGCTATAGCCAGCCCCGCCAGTGCAAGCCACGCCCCCGGGCGCCGGCGCCGGCGCGGCGAGCACGTGCCCGCAGGGGGCGGGGCGGGGCGGAGCGAGGCGGGGCGGGGCGGGGCATGGCGAGTCCGGCCTCCTCTCGGCCTCATGCTGCCGGAAGCGGAAACAGCGCCGGCGCCGTCCGAGGAGCCGTAACTGCCAACGCGATGCCGAAGGCGCCCAAGCAGCAGCCGCCGGAGCCGGAGTGGATCGGGGACGGAGAGAGCACGAGCCCCGCAGGTGAGGCGGGCGGGCCGGGAGGGAAAGAGAGAGGAAAGAGAAGAAAAGAGGGGAGCGCACGGGTCTGAGCGGAGGGTCACGCTGCGCGAGACTGGCCCGGCCCTGAGGGGACCACTGCGCATGCGTGCACGGGGCAGAGGCGCGTGCCTCCGCGGGAGTGAGATTGGGGTGGAGAGAAGTTACCGGGCTGGACAGCAGGAGCCTCAGTGGTGCTGGACTGAGACCGAGGAGAACATATGGTTCCGAAGAAGAGGAGAGGACCGGGAAAAGCCTTCTTTAACCTTTGAACACCCACCCCGCCCTCTTCCACTAGACTCCCTAGATCCCGGCAATCTGGAAGCTGTGCTTCGACCTGCTCCAGCCCGCTAGTGTGGCAACGCGCACTTACACGCGCACGCCCCAGGAGACCTTGTTTCCTGTGCACCTGAGGCATGAGACCTTCCGAGATGGACCATAAGCCACCTTTTAACTCTGCTGGACTCAGCCTGTAGTTGTTGGGTGTTGGAGTGGGAATAAGGTTGAGTGTAATGCAGGTGGAACCCGTTTTGGTTTTTGAATGTTAGGGTTTGAGGTGCCGGGTGGAGGTGCCCACTCCCAGCTCTGTGCTTAAGGACTACGCGGTGCAGGGCTCAAACCTGGACTCATGGGTGTCGGTCTACTGAACTGTCTTCCCTTACCAAGACCTGTATTTAATTAGCACGGTGTACTCTGTGCTTCAGGAAGGTGAGGGGGAAAAAATCCAAATACATCCTCCCACGCTTGAAGACACTTAAAGAGGACGAGAGAGCGAACATTTATCAGACAGTGGGTTCACAGATTGTGTTTGGGAAGACTATAGGGGCGTTTGCCTTGTATGCAACTATCCCACGTTTCGTCTCCAGCATCCCATATGGTCTCCTGCCCCCCCCAACCCCACCCCAGCACCACCAGATGTAATTCTCCCCCCAAAATAAAAAGGACTGAAGAAAGGAGAGGATTGGATTTACCAAGGCAGATAGAGTCAGCAAAGCTTTACCAGAATAAGTGAATAACTGATTTCTGACCCCTTCCCTTCCCTGCATTATTGAGATGACGTGGAGTCACATAGACTTAATTGTGGTCCCTGCCAAGGATCATGCTTTAGTTGTGAAATTTGTATATGTTCACCAGGGGTCACACTTTTTAAGTTATGCTTACCAGGGGCCCTTGTGGTGTTCATATGCACACTCAGTGGTCATACTTCTGGCCACCATGTTTACACACACACCTGACTGTGGTGCCCCAGAGAACATGAGCACTGCTGCTCTGCCTGGGATTCTAAATAGCATAGTCACCAGGAACAGCTGGGTCATGTGGGCAGTACTGGGGATCTGTCAGGCTCATGCCTAAGCTACTGAGCTATCTCCTGTTCCCAGAGTTTATTCCTGAAGGATCAATACAAATTAGCAAGGAGAGGGGCCAAAGAGATAGTATGGGGGTTAAGGCTCTTGCCCTGTCGTAGGTTTGATCCCTGGCACCACATGGTCCCCCAGGCATTGCCAGGCTTGACCCCCGCGCACCAAGTCAGGATAATCCTTGTGGCCCAGTGACCCAAAATTTTTTTGAAAAAGAAAAGAAAAAACCTTTAGTTTGGAGGACAGTTCATGGCAAGGAAGAAGATTGTGCAAAAGTAGAGACTTAGGTGAGCCGGGCAGTGTTGAGTGACAGGTGTGACAAGAAATGCAAGATACTAAAGAGCAACTTTATGTACTGTCTAAGGAGCACAATCCTAAAGGTTCTAGGAGGACCCATTGAAGTGCATGAGTAAAGTGTAAGTTTCTTTCGGTAAAGTGTATAATGAGCGAGCTGGTCACCCCACCCTGACTATACTAGGCAGTGCAAAGTGATTTGAGTTGAGGCAAAGAGATCGTTTAGGAAGCTCTGGCAAGAATTTTGGTGACAGGTGATAAGATAGTAAAGCAGAGGGGCTCCATATGCAGGAACACTTGCTTTGCACATGACTGACCCCTGGTTTGACACCCTCTGCATCAAACGTGGTCCCATGCACTGTGCTGAGTATGGCCCAACCCCTTCCCCCCACCCCCCCAAAAAAGAAATGAGAAAGTGGGAGCAAATGTTATTTGAGATTGAGATAGCTCAATGGGTGAGGCCGTGAGTATGGTCCCCCGCACCTGATGCTTCTCTCCACCTTCAGCACTGCCAGGTATGAGCCTGGTGACCTGAGAGCACTGTGGGGCACCCCTTTGTAGAACAAAAGAAGGACCAAGGAAGTGTCTTTGGGTAGAATTAAGAACTAAAGGGAAGTGATTTAAGGATGACAGCCCAGTGCATAGTATGAAATCTCTTTTGGGCTAAGGAGTTGGAAGTGGAAAAAGATAAGATCTGCTTTTTGGTTTTGCTTTTTTTTGGGTTTTGGACCACACCCGGCGCTGCACAGGCCTTACTCCTGTCTATGCTCTCAGGGATCACTCCTGGCACGGTTCAGGGGACTGTAGAGTGCAGGGGATCAAACCTGGCAAGGCAAGCACGCCTTTTTTCTGTACTATTGCTCCAGCACCCAAGGTCTGTCTTGTTTATTAGAGAATAAAGTTTTGACATCAGCAGTTCCCAAGGGCTGTTCTTGGCTCTGTGCTCAAGGGCCATAGACAGTGCTGGGAATCTGAATCAGCATGGGTACAACACACACTGTGCTCTCTGGCCCAAGGTATACTTTTGAATTCTGAGGGTTTTTCTTTTTTTTTCTTTTTGTGTCATACCCGGCGATACACAGGGGTTACTCCTGGCTTTGCACTCGGGAATTATTCCTGTTGTTGCTCAGGGGACCATATGGGATGCTGGGAACTGAACCCGGGTCGGCTGCATGCAAGACAAATGCCCTACCCGCTGTATTATCGCTCCAGCCCCAGTACTGAGAAATTTATGAGAAACTTTTTTTTATTTTTATTTTTGGGTTATACCCAGTGATGTTCAGGGATTTCTCCTGACTCTGCACTCAGGAATTACCCCTGGCGGTGCTCAGGGAATCATATGGGATGCTGGGAATCAAACCCGGGTCGGCCGTGTGCAAGGCAAATGCCCTACTCGCTGTGCTATTGCTCCAGCCCCTATGGGAAACTTTTGAGAGGAGTTTTGCAGGGGGCAATTTGTTGTGGTGGATGGACAGAATTAGGCTAAAAATAGGTTAAGACACATCTACGTAGTTGAAGTTTTAGGGTGCAAATTGAGGCAGAAAGACAGGGCAGAACACAGGGATTCAAAAGAACCTCAACAGATTAAAAGGAGGTTGGAAAGGAAGGGAAGGGTATAGGTACTATAGTGGGGAGGCCACCCAGAAACACATTCAAACGTGGGTCAGCTGCTTGTAAGGCAAAGCACCCAGCCAGCTGTACTAGGCAGTGCAGCTGTAGGGGTACTACTTACATGCTGCCCACTTACATGCATAATGCATATAGCCTCCTGTGAGCAAAAACAAGCAAAAAAAAAAAAGTTATTGCTAGAGAAACTAAAGCAAACTAGGAGCCCCAGGATCCCTGCTGTTGATTTAACTCATTAAGTGAGAAATAACAGTATGAGAAAGTAGGTGGTAAGAATTGTTGAGAAATGTCAAGTGAAATAAGAATTAGAAAATACTTTAGGGGGTTGGGAGCTGGAGAGATTGTTCAAAGATTAAGGGTCTTGTCTTGCAAATAATTGACCCCAGTTTGATCCCGGCATCATATGATTCCCTGAGCACTGCCAGGAGCACAGAGCCAGAAGTAAGCCCTGAACCCTGTTGTTGGGGAAAGGGGGGAATTACGGCCCAAAATACTTTCAGGGGTTTAAGAATTAAAAGACAGTAGCAAGTACAGTAAAAAGTAGTGTTCATGGGGCTGATGATATGGTACAGCAGGTAGCGTGCCCTGGGTTCAATCCCTGATACCCCGTATGGTCCCCTGAGCACTGCCAGGAGTAAGCCCTGAGTATTATTGGGTGTGTCCCAAAATACCATCACACACACACCCCCAAAAAGTAGTGAACCTTAGTTTATAACCCAATCAGATTGCATTATGGGGCTGTAGTTATAGTGCAGCGGGTAGGGTGTTTGTCTTGCACGCAGCCGAACTGAGTTCAATCCACGGCATCCCATATAGTTCCCCAAGCAGCACCAGGAGTAATTCCTGAATGCAGAGCCAGAAGTAACACCTGAGCATCGCTGGGTGTGACCCCCCCCCCAAAAAAAGCAAATCATTGCATTATATTCAAAAAGAAATGGGGGTACGAGAGAGATGGCTCAAAGGGTGGTTTGATACCTGGCACTACCTGGTTCCCTAAACACCTTTGCACTCACCAGCCTCTCAGAAAAGGAATAGGAATTGGGGATATGGCTCAAGAGATGGAGTGCACGCCTTACGTATGTAAGGGGATGGGTTTGATCCCTGGCACCCCGTGGGTCATGGCATCACTGGATGTTATGTGGCCCTGTGTGCCCTCATTCTGCCTCCGCTACAAAAAAGGAGGGCCCAGGTATGTCGCTCAGAGCTGGGCGTGAGACCCAAGTTCAGTCCTTAGCACAGCACCGTATTGCTGGATAAATGCCTGGATCACCACAAGCAAATCTGTGGTACCAAGTACTACAACACCAGTGGTGTCAACGCCTGCTGACACCTCCACTAGTATAGCAGTGAAAAATAAATACTGTTTATTAAACCAGGGGAGGAGGTGGAGCTAGTGTGGACTGTGCTCTAAGACTCAGAGAAGCCAGAGATAGGAACCAGTAAGTTGGAGGAAGTTGTAAAGTTAAGGAATGTGTTTTATTTAGCTTTGAAATTTGGAACAACTTCAGGGGTTTACTAAAAATTAGGAGGTACATGTAAGGGGAGGAAAGAAAAAAGCATGAGTTCCCTCACACTTGGCCTTTTCTGAACAGCCTTTTTTCTATTTAGAATTAAATCTGGGCCTGGAGAGACAGTACAGCGTAAGGCTTGGGAACTCAACAGGGGAGTTAGCTCAGTCCTCTGCCTTCAGGAAAACAGAGAGACGGGGGAAAGTGAAATTTGTTTATTCAGTGCATTGGCTTTTATTCTGTTCCTTTGAATTCAAGTTGAGCTGTTTTGGGGCCAGAGTGATAGTGCAGCAGGTCGGATACCTGCCTTACACAGAGCCAACCCGAATTCAGTCGGTGACACTCCATGTGGTCCCCAGAGCTTGCTAAGAGTGGTCCCTGAGCACGAGAGCCAGGAATAAGCCCTATGCACTGCTAGCTGTAGCCCCAAAATAAAACATCAGATATACAAGTAGTCATTCAGGTACTCTTGAATGGGGATTTGGGGGATTTTCGGGCCACACCAAGTGGTATTCGTACTATTTAGTGCTCTCTGTTCTTAGAGGTTGCTCCCCTGGCAGTACTTGGGAGACCATGTGGCATTGGTCAGCCAGGGTCAGCCACATGCAAGGCAAGTACCTTAACCCCCATATCATCTGTCCAGCTCCCTAAAGAATGACATGAAGGGTTGGAGGTTTAGTACAGGGTGCCAGACACTTCCCTTCTGAGTTTCGTTTGCTTTGGCTTTTTCTGTCATACCTAGCGATGCTCAGGGGTTACTCTTGGCTCTACACTCAGGAATTACTCCTGGCGGTGCTCAGGGGGTCTTATGGGATGCTGGGGATCAAACCCAGGTCAGCAAGGCAAGCACACTGCCCGCTGTACTGTCACTCCAGAGCAACACTTTTCTTCTTTTTTTTTTTTTAAGAAAGACAATGCAGTTTATTTGGACTAATGCTAGAAAAACAACTCATTGAACGTGCATTTGACATTTGCATTTGACATTTGCAACACTTCTCTTCTATACAGCTGACCCAGATTCATTCCTTGGTGCCACATGGTCCTTGAGTACGGCTGGGTGGTGTTCAGCAACAGAAAGATCCAGTCTTTAGAATGAAAAACTGACACAGTTATATTAACTATATTATAGTACACTGTGATTAGTGCTATAATGTTGTAAGAGCAGAGTAGTGGTACATAGACCCAGAAGTTTGTATATACCACACGGCTGTTTACTTGGCCAGCAGGTTTCACAACTGCTATATTCCAAGCAGAATTTAAATTACCCTGTTTTTACCCCAAATTAGGATGGGAACACAAATTCATTTCCTGTAGATGTTGAACTAATTACTAATATCATTAGCTTAATTACTTTCCCAGCTAAAACATTAGATTTGTCTCTGGACACTATCTTACTTCTCTTACTAACCTTTTCTATGAATTCTCTCTACCCACTGCTTCTATAGAGGAAACCGGCATTGTCTGTCTTTTGGACAGACAAAGTTTTAGTGAATGATAATTGAACTAGAAAAACAGTAAAAAAAAAAAAAAAAAAAGAGTGGCAGTGCATGGGAGATCGGTGTTTGTTACTTGCAGATGAACATTTACAATATCTGCTTAACCTCCTAGACAAAGTGGTGAAGAAAGGAAAGAAGGACAAGAAGACCAAAAAGACGGTAAGAAAATGAACATTTGGGATGTAAAATAACTGAATGTTTCCAAAAGAAAATGAGGCATTTGAAAGGGGGGAGGTCCCCAACTTTTCAAATGCCTTATTTTGATCTAAGGGAAGAGTGAAAGCTTATCTAGAGAAGAAGCAAATGAAGATAGTGTGGAGGGTTGGTGGGCCTGTCTGCGGCCCAGCGGGGTTGATTGGTCTCTTCATTTGACTTCTAGTTCTTTGAAGAACTGGCAGTAGAAGACAAACAGGCTGAGGCAGAAGAGAAGGTGCTCAAGGAGAAGGAACAGCAGCAGCAGCAGCAGGTACAGTGTGGGGACCCACTAGTCCTCGGGGGTATTTGGGGATCACTAACTCTTAATTGCTTCATTAAAAATGAATGAATGTGGGGCTGGAGCAATAGCACAGCAGGTAGGGCATTTACCTTGCATGTGGCTGACCCTGGTTTGATACCCAGCATCCCATATGGTGCCATGAGCACCACCAGGGCTAACTCCTGAATATTGCTGGGTGTGACCCTTGATCACTTGATATCCCGTTACTCATAGATTTGCTCAAGCGGGCACCAGTAACGTCTCCATTCATCCCCGTTGCGTGCTAGTATAGCCCAATGGCATCTGTTCATTCTAGGAACATGAAGAGCCTCAAAAAGGTCACACTTTTTGGTATGACCCAAAAAGCCAAAAAAAAAAATGAATGAATGTGGGGCTGGAGCGATAGATAGCACAGTGGGTAGGGCATTTACCTTGCACACAGCCAACCGAGGTTCGATTCCCAGCATCCTGTATGGTCCCCCGAGCACTGCCAGGAGTAATTCCTGAGTGCTTGAGCCAGGAGTAACTCCTGTACGAAGCTGGGTATGACCCAAAATGCAAAAAAAAGAATGAATGAATGCTTCATTTATAGGTAATTGAGGGGTGTGGCAAGGGCCCTGGTGTCAAATCTTGCTCTGTTGCTTTCAGCAACAAAAAAAGAAGCGAGACACACGAAAAGGCAGGAGGAAGAAGGATGTGGATGATGATGATGGAGAGGAGAAAGAACTCATGGAACGTCTTAAGAAGCTTTCAGTGCCAGCCAGTGACGAGGAGGATGAGGGTAAGTGACATCTGGGGACAAGAGCGCCTGGAATGACAGTCCGACAGGTGAGGCTCTTTCCAGTGAGGAGCTCAGCCTTGTGAATCTCTTTCCTCTCTTACCCTTACCTCTTGTCATTTCAGTACCTGCCCCAGTACCCCGAGGAGGGAAGAAAAGCAAGGTAAAAGCTGTTTGTGTAGTAGATCAAGATCCCAGGGCACAGCCTTGACCATCCCACTGACCTCCTTGACCTTTTAATTCTCTAGGGTGGTAATGTTTTTGCAGCGCTGATTCAGGACCAGAGCGAGGAAGAGGAGGAGGAGGCAGCAGTGGAGAAACCTCCTCCTAAGCCTGCCAAGCCAGAGAAGAACCGGATCAATAAGGTGAAAGTGGTGGTGTGATGAGATTTCCCTGACATGCTAGTCTGGTCAAAATCAGCTTTTTTAGCTTTTTTACTTCTTTTGTCTCATGGAAATTTACAGTGATTCTGTTGCAATTAAGTTGAAAATCTAAAACAGAGAACTTCAAAACTCTTCTACCTGGATCTTTGTGGATTGCCTTAGAGTTCTTTGTGTAATTCTTTGAGGTCTACCCGAACACATCTCAGCATCCTGCTGGACTAAGGCTGTGTTGAACCTTTGTTCTTGGTCCTGTATTTCCTTAGATCCTTTCAGTTTTCTATTACTCCTTCCTGAGATTTGCTCAGGAAGTTTTCCAGTGCTTGTGCTACCCCACCCATGTTAGCCACTTGCCTGACTCACAGTCCTTCAGTTTTGCTGACTTCTAGTTATTTTTCACTATCTCACCTCAAGTTGGAGATTAGGATCCCCTGCTTCTCATATTCTTCCTAGTGCTCAATAAGTTAACGCTCCAGGTCTAACAATAAGCAAAGTAACATTTGTGTCTTCTCCAGGCTGTGTCAGAGGAACAGCAGCCTGGGGTCAAAGGCAAAAAGGGAAAAGAAGAGAAGTCCAAGGGGAAGACCAAGGTGAGGGAGCGTGGGCAGGAGGGTGCTGGGTCCCAGGAATAGAGGTTGGGGCCGTGCTTAGGAGGCTCAGAGGCCGCTCCAGTGATGCTCAGCCGGCAAGGCCAGAGGGGCAAGTGCCACACAGGCTATTTTGTGAGATACTCTGGGAGCCGACTAGTACTTGGGTCAAACTGTGGTCGGCTAAATGCAAAGCAAAGCAAGTTAACCCTTATACTATCTCTCCATCCAGCCCCACCAAATCAAGTATTTTGTCAAACTGGCTGTCTTTTCCCTGCTAGCCTCAAAATAAATTTGCTGCTCTGGACCATGAAGAGGAGGAGGAGGATGAAGAAGAAATAACAAAAGAAAAGGATGCATTCAAGCAAGGAAAGGAGAAGGCCAAGAAGGGAGAGCAGGTGTGTTCGTGTTCCCACAAAGCTGGGGGAAACTTTTGGCCTCGTGAGCCATATACAATCTCTGGGGCTTGCTTATTTTTATTGGGGTGTGTGAATCTGGTAATTGCATATTATGTGTATCTTATGTATTGATGGTATGTGAAGTTTTTTTTATGTCAGGATCAAACCTAGAACCTTAGGAATGCAAGTACTTTTACTACTGAACTATATCCTCAGCCAACCTCCCCCAAAAAGTTTTTTAGCAAGTTCTTTTGAAATGTAGAACCCATCCTTAGAACCGGAGAGAGAGTACAGCAAGTAGAACGTTTTCCTTGCACCAGGCAACGTGAATTCGTCCCCAATACCACACATGATCACCCAAGCCCTGCCAGAAAAGATCTCTTTTCACTGCTGGGTGTTGCCCCACCTCCGCCCCCCAAAAAGAAAAGAAATGCAAAAAGTATTTTTTATTGTCTAGCCATACAAAAGCAGGCATTGGAAATTGGGAATGTGACTCACATAGTACAGCTCATACCTGGGTTATGCTGCAAGCCTGGGTGTAAGCCAGGGTGTGTCCCCCAAACACTGCCAAGTGTAACTCCGTGAGCTCAGAGCCTGCCGGGCCTGAACATTGAGGAGTGATCCGTGTGAGAAATAGCAAGAAGGGGAGGAGAAACAGCATGAGACTGGGAATAAGGTGCCAGTGGGAGGCACTGCCACTCTCCCCCTGACCGTGAGGACCTCTCATGTTTTATTTTTTGTTTATTTGGGGCTGGAGCAATAGCACAGCTGGTAGGGCGTTTGCCTTGCATTCAAGCAAGGAAAGGAGAAGGCCAAGAAGGGAGAGCAGG
The DNA here is from genome assembly GCA_028565675.1 of Sorex palustris. Classification (NCBI taxonomy): domain Eukaryota; kingdom Metazoa; phylum Chordata; class Mammalia; order Eulipotyphla; family Soricidae; genus Sorex; species Sorex palustris. The sequence continues at coordinate 10,873 of JAOXYA010095313.1, forward strand.
TGTGTTGCATGTGGCTGACCCGAGTTCGATTCCTCCGCCCCGCACGGCAAAGCCTGGCAAGCTCCCCGTGATGTATTCGATATGCCAAAAACAGTAACAACAAGTCTCACAATTTGTT
>JAOXYA010095356.1:0-10989 GCA_028565675.1 Sorex palustris
AGGAATCGAACTCGGGTTGGCCATGTTGGCTGCGTGCAAGGCAAACGCCCTACCGCTGTGCTATCGCAGCCGGCCAACTTGAAAACTATAAAATGAAAATATTTTATTTACTCTCACTAGATAGTGGGGTCTATTTTTCAACTGGGGAAGTATACTTGTAATTTTGAAATACCCAGGAGTTTTATGTAATGACTCAGAGACAAATCTGCTTCTCCTACACCAACCACTTAATATAAGTATTTGATGTTATCTGAGAGAATTGATTACCAATGGAACTGACACCAAACAGATGTGTCAGGATAAGACTAGGATTTTCAATTCCTGGCATTTTTGTCACTTGTCAATAGAAATACTCCAGGAAAAGAGAAGTACTAAACGCAATAAAAAGAACTTTGGACTTTGGCTCTTTTCCTTCTCTGACACGGCACAATTATCCAGAGCAGAGTGAGGGCCTAATAATTTCTCCAAACAGGGATCGTTCGAGGTGGGAGATGTGTGCTGAAAGTAGATGAAGGACCAAACGTGATGGCCTCTCAGTATCTGTGCTGCAAACCATAATGCTCAAAGGAGAGAAAGAGTTGGGGGGAGATTGTCTGCCACAGAGGCAAGGGGGAGGGGCGGGATGGGAGGGAGAGATACTGGGGACATTGGTGGTGGGGAATGTGCACTCGGGAGGGATGGGTGTTTGATCACTGTATGAGTGAAACTCAAACATGAAAGTTTTGTAACAGTATCTCACGGTGATTCAATAAAAAAATAATAACAACTGTCACTGTCTTCCCGTTGTTCATCGATTTGCTAGAGCGAGCCCAGTAACATCTCCACTGTGAGACTTGTTTGGCATATCGAATACGTCACGGGTAGCTTGCCAGGCTTTGTCGTGCGGGCGAGATACTCTCAGTAGCTTGCCGGGCTCTCTGAGAGGGGCGGAGGAATCAAACTGGTCGGCCATGTTGGCTGCATGCAAGCCAGACGTCCTACCCGGTGTGCTATTGCTCCAGCCCATTCCCCTTACAATATTAAAAAAAAGGGGGGGGAGGAGGCTGGAGTGATAGTATAGTAGGTAGAGCATTTGCCCTGCATGCAGCCGACCTGGGTTCAATCCCTGGCATCCCATATGGTCCCCCAAGCACCTCCAGGAGTGATTCCTGAGTGCAGAACCAGGAGTAACCCCTGAGAATCGCTGGGTGTGACCCAAAAAGCCAAAACCAAAACAAAATTTAAAAAATTTTTGTTGTTGTTTTGGGGTGGGCTGGAGCGATAGCACAGCGGTAGGGCATTAGCCTTGCGTGCAGCCAGCCCGGCCGAGCCGGGTTCGATTCCTTCTCCCCACTAGGAGAGCCCAGCAAGCTACCGAGAGTATCTCGCCCACACGGCAAAGCCTGGCAAGCTACCCGAGACGTATTTGATATGCCAGAAACAGTAACAACAAGTCTTAAAATGGAGACATTACTGGGCCCGCTCGAGCAAATCGATGAACAACGGGAGGACAGTGACAGTGACGGACAGTTGTTTTGGGGTCTCATCTGGCTGTGTCCAAGGGTTACACCCAGTTTTGGCTCAGGATCACTCCTGGTGATGCTCAGGAGACTGGTTGGTGCCAAGGATCAAACCTGAGTATCTTGCATGCAAAGCATGTCCATCAGCCCATTGAGTTCTCATTCTCTTTTTGTACCTTTTTTTGTGGTGCTCATACACACCTGGCTGAAGAGCAGTCAAAATTACTTGCAGTGCCTGAACTTATCAAACAGCACAACTGCTTGGGTCATGAGGATGTATGTGGGACACTACCCACTATTTAGACTTGTGACCAAATAACTGATTTAAGTTTCTCTGGGCTCAGTATCTTTTCCATATTACATTTTTATATTTTGGCCTTATAACTAGCAGATTCATTATACATTCATTATACATTATACATTTTAAATATATATTGGTGGGACATAGAAATTTGACTTTTTTTTTTTTTTGCTTTTTGGGTCACGCCTGGCGATGCACAGGGGTTACTCCTGGCCCTTCACTCAGGAATTAGTCCTGGAAGTGCTCGGGGGACCATATGGGGTGCTGGGAATCAAACCCAGGTCGGCCACATGCAAGGCAAATGCCCAACCCGCTGTGCTATCGCTCCAGCCCCAAAATTTGACTTTTAGCCTGCCTTATTATTGAGAATTCTTTCCTTGTTGACTGTGCGAGATATTGAGTCTCATACATGAAGGCAAGTTCTCTATTTCTGAGCTACATCCCTGACCCAGTATGACTGAGATCTCACTAAAACCAAAAACTTTAAAATTGACTCTTGGGTTTTCAAGATAAATATTGTTAATAACAACAGTTTTGTAATAAAAGTAGCAAAGAATATTAAGCATTTATAATGTGTTAGGAACTGTTCCAAGAATTTACCATTTTAATTCAAACAATACTCACAACCCTATTCACAACAATACTTAGACACAAAATGTACTAGAGCAGTTTTTTCCATCTTTTAATTTTGTTCCTGGGTGAGAAACTCTCAAGAGGTGTTTATGAGGCCAATGGTCAATGCAAGGAGCCTGAGGATGCACCGCTGCTCAGACCCTATGGTGCAGGGAATACACTGGGCGACCCTGGGAGTCCTGGGGGCCACATCCAACAGTGCTGAGGGTCTCCAGGATGCTCGAGACCTTGCGATATTTGGAAATGAATCTGGGTTGGGCACATGTGCTCTGGCCACTGCACTATTTCCCGGTCACTGTGTTTCCCATCATATTTTTAAAAAGTGTCTCTCAAAGGCCAACACTCCCTTTCCTCACAAATTACTGTCCACTTTTTTCTTCTTTGAGTTGAACCTGGACTGGCAGCATGAAAGGCAAGTGCCTTACTCGCTGTATTATCTTTTTGGCCCCCCACTTCTTTCCATTTTAAGCAAAATTCCAGGTAAAAGTGGTCTCTGCTTGTGTCCACCCATTTTTCACGGTTTTTTTTGTGGGGGGGTGGCCCTGGGGAAGGGAGCTCTCCAGCAGTGCTCCATGCCTGGAACTCATGCCCAGATATACTATTTCCAGATGTGTGGGCTGGAGTGGGTAATGCTGTGCAGCTGGATCAGTGATGTTGAGGTAAAGCCTATCTTTCTCCAGGGCCTATATGGTGCCAGGGATCAAATTCAGGTCATCCTGAGAGTGCAGCCCTAATCTAGCCACACCCAGCAGTGCTCACAATCTTCATTTTCCCAAGATGTTGCGATACATGGGCAGGCAGCGGCAGCATAAAGCAGGGTAAAACTCAGGACTCCCACTGGGGGTTCTGCTGCTGCTGTCAGGGTTCCCCCTGCCCCCCCCCCAAACACACACACACTGGCTTTGGACAATACCTCACCCTGTTGTTTCCGTGATACTATTCCCACTGAGTTTAGTGAAACACTGGAGAATGCTCTTCTCCTTGGGATGCCCATGTCATTGTGTCATGAGATCATTTCAGCGAAGTGTCAGTTTCTTTCTAATTTACTCCAAACAGTGCTTGTAATCTCTATATCATCCAAATGGTTCTTACCCATTACAGTGGGTGAGATTTGGTACAAATTCAGCTGTCAACCTGAGACCTCATGCTGTGCTTTGAGTGTGTTTCCCCTTAGGAACCAGGGTCACACTGTTTAGTTGTACTCAGTCACTCAATTGTGCTCACACACCGGTTCTGATGCTCACTGGGGCTTGTACATCTGGCTACATCTTGTACATCTAAGTGCTCACACATCTTAGGTGCTACTGTAGGTCACAGGCATTCTATGGTTGCAAGAGTGCTTCATATGACTGCTATGGTCAGTCCTTGGTTGGAGTCCTTTGATGTCACACATCCATAGCTGCAGTGCTCACACATTTTTGGTTGTGGCACTTGGCCAGGGGTTGCACGTCAGTTGTAGTGGTTGTATACATCCAGTTGTGTCGTGCCAGGGATCACACACTACTGTGGCAACCGGTACATATGAGCAGCATGTGAGTCCAAGTCCTCATCACATGATTACAAGGCTGGTGCTTTTGGCAGTGATCTGAGTCCCCATCAATAGTATTTGAACCCATGAATCTTCTTTCTTTCCCCCCAAAGCAGTTTTTTTCCTTTTTGTGAGGGTGTTAGGCCACCCCCCAGCAGTGTTGGAAAACAATATGGTGTTGGAGATTAAAGGACGGGTGGAGTGGGGTGAGGTCAGCAGCATGAAATAATGACTTAACCCCTTCTTTAGCTTAATTCCAAATGTCTTCTGGAAGAGTGATAGTACAGCAAGTAGGGCACTTGTCTTGCATGTGAATAAACCAGGTTCAATCTCCTGCTCCCCCTGTGGTCCCAAAGTGCCTCAAGGAGTAATCCCTGAGCCCAGAGTAGTTAGACCTGAGTACCGCCGAATGTGGCCCTAAAATAAAAGATGAATTCCAAATGTCTAATTTTCTTCCTCTTAATCCACTCTTTGTCTTCAGGATTCTCATTCACTAAATGTTGTGGTGACTTAATCTTTGAATTGTTCCCCTTCCCCAAATCAATTCTATTTCACCTGTTTGTTTGGTTTGTAGTCCTAGGGATGGAACTCTGGTCTCATGCATGTCAGGCATGAGATTTCCAGTCTCATTTAGCTTTTTGGCTTTTTTTTTTCGCTTTTTGGGTCACACCCGGTGATGCACAGGGGTTACTCCTGGCTCTGCTCTCTCTCAGTAATTGCCCCCTGGCAGTGCTCAGGGGACCATATGGGATTCTGGGAATCAAACATGGGTCGGCTGTGCGCAAGGCAAACGTCCTACCGGCTGTGCTACTGCTCCAGCCACAGCTTTTTGGCTTTAAGACTTTACTTACCTTTATCTTTGGTACAAATCTCTTTCATGCTCATATTCAACCACCTCTGTGAATACTCACCTAACAACTAAGAATCTCAGGTTGAACATAACACTTCATATAGGTCCTTTCATCCCCCAGTTCTGCTCCCTTTAGCCTTCCCTATCCCCCCTCCTACTGCAGTTCCTTAAGTCCAAAATCTTGGCACCAATAACCCTTTTTCTCATGACTACCTCCATCAGCAAGTCCTTGTACTCTGAGAGAATGCCACTTGTCACTGTACTGCCCCACCTAAGTCCAAGCCACTAGGGCTTTTAGTGCTGTAGCTCATGGTTTTTCCTTTCTACTCTATTCTCATTTTCTGCACAGTAGGTGGAAAATGATTTCATAAAAACAAATCGGATCATCTTATTCTGCTGAAAACTGCTCAGTGTCCTTACCGCAAAGTCTTAATGCTGGCTCTCATTTTCCACTTGTTTCCCCTGCTTTTGTTACTCCTGAGCAGACAGACCAGGCTTGTCTACTAGCAAGATTGCCCAGAAGATGGGGCCTTTGCTCACATGTGTAGCACACCCTTGGTGCTCAGGGCCTATTACTTGCTCTACACTTACAGATCACTTCTAGCAATGCTCAGAGCAGCATATCCTGGTCAGCAGAATGCCAAGAGATGCCTTATCCATTATACTCTCTCCTAATCATCCTCCCTTTTTGAGTTACACCTAGCAGTACCACTGTAGCACTGTCCTCCTGTTGTTCATCAATTTGCTCGAGTGGGCCCAGTGACGTCTCCATTGTGAGACTTCTTATTGTGTTTGGCATATCGAATGTCACGGCTAGCTTGCCAGGCTTTGCTGTGCAGGCGAGATACTCTTGATAGTGCTGGGCTCTACGAGCTGGGTGGAGGAATCGAACATGGGTCGACTGCGTTCAAGACAAACGCCCTACCCGCTATGCTATCTATCTCTCCAGCCCATCCAGCAGTGATGGTGGAAATATGGGGTGACGGAAATCAAACCCAGGTTGGTCACCTGCAATGCAAGCAGACTACCCCCTGAACTATCTCTTCAGCCCATTTTTTTTCCTTTATTCAAGATGCTGCAGCGTCTGTGACTATGCATCAATGGAGAGCATACCTGCAGGCATGAGAGGCCCTGGGTTCAATTCCCAGTATGCAGACAAAAAAGCTTTTGTGGTATCTTCCCCTAACATCCTAACATGTAACACCCCCATCTTATAACTTCTCCCCTGATTTTCTTTAGTACTCTCTACTTATGTAGTTTGTGTGTTGGGGACAAAGTGGGATCCAGGTGTCAAACAGGTTGGCTTCATGCAAATCAAATGACTTAATCCCTGCATTCTGGCTCTATTGTCTACCTCTATGACAGAACTTTGGTTCACCTCTATATTCCTGTGTTAAAGAGAAACTATATAGAAAGAATACAGTAACTTGAAATAGAACAGTAGTAATAGCTTAGTGCAAGGAATTACACAGAGAACTGAAATTCCATGTCATGAAATTAATCTATAAAGCAAAATTATTCTTTTTAAGAATTTTACAATCTATAAACATGAAGGTACTGTTGTAAAGGAACCAACACATTATGTCATATCTATTGACCAGTCTGAATCCGTTAATAGATCACATCACCTTCCAGAATGGCATTCATTAAAAGCTCAAATGTTGGGGCTGAAGTGGTAGCACAGCTGGTAGGGTGTTTGCCTCACACGCAGTCACCTAAGCATCACCAGGTGTGACCCGAAAAGCAAAAAAACTAAAAACTCAAACGTTTCTACTGTTAGGGACACAAGGTTTTCTTTTCTTTTTTGGCCTTTTGGTTTTGGGTCATAGCCGGCAATGCACAGGGTTTACTCCTGGCTCATGCACTCAGGAATCACCCCTGGCAGTGCTCAGGGGACCATATGGGATGCTGGGAATTGAACCCAGGTCGGCTGCATGCAAGGCAAACGCCCCACCCGCTGTGATATTGCCCCAGCTCCTTAACCTTTTCTTAAGCAAAATATTCCCACAAAAGTTTACTTACCATAGGTATATTTATAATTCAATGAATAAAGAAAAGTTTCTTGTAAATTTCTTCCAAATGAAATAATTTCTGTTTGTTTGTTTTGGGGCCGCATCTGGAATTATTCCTTCGAGTGCTTAGAGAAACATATGAATGCCCTACCCACTGTACTATCTCTCTAGCCTCCCAAATGAGATGATTTTTCAGCCATTATTTTAAAGAAATATATTATGAGATAAGAAAAAATTAATTGAGGCAATTGTGAATAATGAACTTGCCTAGTTTTTATGAGTTTTATTTACCACCAATAAATGAGTGCAAATAAAACTGACCTCATTCTTCTAAGTGTCACTAATGTATTCTATAGGGAAATAAGTAATATAAAGACGTAAATAATAATTTATGAATTATAATACCAAAAAGAATTGAAGTGCTTGAATATTTAAATTATTATGTGTTAATTAAATTTGAAATTGCTTTATTCTTTGATCTTATAATGATTTTTTTCTCCATAATAATGAGGTTGTTATTACTTGTGTTAACTTAATTTGGAAGAATGAATATAGTAGACTATTGTAGACTCTGAATGGTTTTGAAAATTTTACCTTTATCTGTCTTTAAGTATACTATTTTAAATGTTCAATGAATAACAATTGAACTTACTATCAAAATGAATGTAAAATGTATGAAGAAAGTTTTAATAGCTACGTTATTGACATCAGTACAAAAACTACTACATGTTATCTTTTATAACTTACATTTACTTAATTCATCTAAAGGTTTTTCTTGAATATCTAATTTTATTACAGAATTATTTTTGGGTAATAATTTTACCCCTGTTTTAGTCTCAATCTGTTTAATTGTATTATTCACATATATGTAAATATTTAAATATATTCACATTCAGGTTTTCCAAATAATGTGAAAATTTGCTGTTAAATTTTCAGGTAAACACACAACTTTCTCAGTTTGTTAAGCAAAAATATTTGCTCTCAGGTGGTACAGTAATATGCATGATGCCCTTTCAGGAACGGCATTGCAAACTATAATGCCAATGAGAAAAAGAAGTGTCTTCTGTAGAGGCAGGTTGGGGTGCAGGAGGGGAGTTGGGGACAGTGGAAAAGGGTAGTGGATGTTGGTCACGGATGGGTGCTTGAATATTGTATGACTGAAATTCAATCCTAAACAACTTTGTAACTTTGCAGCTCACTGAGATTCTATAAATTCAAAAAATCATCCTGATCAAAAATATCGTTAGGGCCAGGGAGATAGTCCAGCTGGTCAGGCACTTAGCCTTGCACACAGCTGAGCTGGATTATGCCTCTGGGACCCCATGTGGCTCTCAGAGTTAGAGCGGAGGGACCCCTGAGCACAAAACTAGCAGGAAATTCTAAGTACAGAATTGAGAGGCCCAAACCCTAACTAAATAAATCAGTAAAGATTCTAAATTGTTATTGAAAAGTAATTAGTAAAGTACAAATTTAATTCTTAAATTGTAAGTAAAAGAGAAAAACTTACAGTTTTTAAATATTTTTACATTCTAATTATTCTATTATATGTATCAGATCTGGGCTGGAACGATAGTACAGCGGGTAGGGCATTTGTCTTGCACGGCTGAACCGGCTGACCGGGGTTTGATTCCTCCGCCCCTCTCTGACAGCCCGACAAGCTACCAAAAGTATCTCGCCCACACGGCAAAGCCTGGCAAGCTCCCCATGACGTATTCGATATGCCAAACACAGTAACAACAAGTCTCCCAATGGAGAAGTTACTGGGCCCGTTTGAGCAAATCTATGAGCAACAGGAAGTAATGGGAATCACGGAACATCAGATCTAGATCTGTAAGTTTTGTGGTATTTTCAATGGCACAAAAATTTATGAGATATCGGACTCATTTATTTAGAGGGTTGGATTTGGAATCATTTTTAAAGTATATTTTTTTCTTAAGCTTCCAATGGCAAAAATGTTTTCACTATTTACCATTATAGTATTCTGAGTAATATTATTAAGGAAAACTTCTAGAGTAGAAGAAATTGGGCACAGGATTGAACTGAATTCAGAGATCAAAGGGATTGTATTTGATTCTTTCTTACATGATATACAATCTAAAATTATCTGCTGGGCCAATTCTGATTCTTTTGTTTGTTTATTGATTAAAGTCAGCACTAAGAGATGATCTCACTCCATTTAGATCTATTTACGAGTAGAGTATGCTATTTGAACAGAATAATTCCTTGAAGTTTCCCATCAGTAATGTATCCTTCAGACTTCATAGAGGTGTGAATGTTCAAATGGAGCAATAGCAGTATTTTTAAAAGTAATTCAGTGTTATTTAGCGAGAGGAACACAAATACATTATCAAATTAGCAAATTAGCACAGGCACAGAGCTCACACCAGACATATCAGCAGTATAGTATTTTGAATTATTGCGTGAGTTTTTATCTACCAGTCTTGCTCTTCAGTTCATTATCTATAGCATCAGGAGTCTTCACTTTATAGTAACTCATGTATCTAGAAAGTTCAAATAAGTCCCTCTTGTAACATTTTCATCTCACGATAATGCTTCTGGCTTTGTAAGGAAAGAGAGAACAATGGACAATTTAGTACTGGTTAACTAATTGCTTTGGAGATGTAGGTCCAGATGTGTTCTCAAAGGAATAGAAAAAAATTTTCCAAGGACATGAAAGTAAAGGAAAACCAGATGCAACGACTGTTGATAAATTCTACCAGAGACTTTGAAGAAAAAGGATAGTTTTATAAGCAATAACTTTTATTTCTGTTTCAGTTTTGTTTCCTCTTTGTTCCTGTTGCCAATAAGTATATTGAAAGGGAGTATCACATGGATAACATGTAGATAAAAACCAAAGATAAATTTTATTCAACTTGATATATAAAATATATCGTTGAGAATTTTTTTAAAAATTCCTTTTGATTTTTTTAACTGAATCACACTTACAAAGTTGTTCATGATTGAGATTCACTCATAATGTTCCAACTCTATTCCTTTCACCTGTGTACATTTTGCACCAACAATGTCCCCTCTGCCCACTCCTCCCCCCGAGTCTGTCTTTATGGTAGAACTTTTCTTTTTTCTTATTAAGAGTTTTTATTTTAACATTTGTGAAACAGATTCATCACAAGGTAATATTCTATTTCTTTATTTTCTTCTGCAAGTTTGAACATTTATTTTCAGAAACTGAAGGAGGGAGGCAAAATCAAGACCATTCTACTGAATCTGCCAAAGAATGTAGATTTTTCTGAATTACATATTTTCTCCTATTAGCTTTCAGGCCACGGGTTGTTACTCAGTAATTACTGAAATTCAATTTTTCCAGACCAATAATACGTGGAATTTATTAAGTTGAAGCAGACATTCAATAAATTCAATTTTCGAGTTTGTTAAATAAAAGGAAGAAAGAACCTCTTTTTGAGTGGTCTTCAGAATTAAAGCATATACTTGTATATTTATTTTTAGAATTAAAGCATAATTATCAAAGTATAGGACACAATTCAAAGCATGGGCAACTTTATAATTAAAGTGTTGCTAATATTTTTTCATGCTGATATGCAATGCTCTTTTAATTCTTGTTCTTCTACTGAACAATAGTTCATAATTTATTCATGAAAATAATATATATTATGAAAATTTCCATTGGAGGCCTTCTAATATACAATAGCCAACAATTGGTCAGACAATAATTATACTACTCTACCTTGAATTACAAGAGAATTATTAATCAAGTGAATTCTATGTTTAAATTGTAGTTTAAAACTTCTCCATGATCAAATTTCTTCTCACAGGTTCCACAACATATCAAAACCATTTGACCCTCAAGACACATAAAATTTCAATTAACTCAAAGAGCTTTAGAAAAGTATTTTTGTAATACAGGCTAATCACCATCTCTACATTCTTCAAAAATAAGTTCCTATTGTCAGGAATTGTTCTCAAAATTGGCAAAGCATACTAGAATTTAAACCACCAAGGCAAAACTTTCACTGTTCTTGAGTTTGAGCACAATACTGAAGAAAATGCCTTCAACACATATCTGGGACCAGGAAATAAATAGATGTAACATGTATACTGCATTTGACAGTCGATTCATTTTTTTAATAAAATTTTTTTGTAATAGTGAGACATCATGAGGTACAGTTGCAGACTTGCCCATTTTTGTT
>JAOXYA010095378.1:0-10988 GCA_028565675.1 Sorex palustris
AACTTTGTGTTTTTAGTACAAAAAATAAAATATAAAATGTTGGTACTCAGGAGGGGGGGGGAGAGAGAGAGAGAGAGAGAGAGAGAGAGAGAGAGAGAGAGAGAAAAGAGAAAGAAGAAAAGTGCCTGTCATAGACCTAACAGGTGGTGGGAGGGAAACTGGGGTCATTGGTGATGGGAAATGTACACTGCTGGAGGGATGGGTGTTGGAACATTGTATGACTAAAATCCAACCATAAACAGCTTTGTAAAGGTCTATCTCACAGTGATTCAATAAAAAAAAATTTTAAAAGAATAAAAATATAGAAAGTTGTTATTTATCTCTTTTGCTGTTGTTTTTTACTGAGACCACATCATGTAGTACTCTGGGCTTACTCTAGTTCTCTGCTCAGGGATCATTCCAGATGGTGGTTAGGAGAGCATCTGAGGTGCCAGGGATTAAAACAGGATTAGCCACGTACAAGATAAGTGCCTTATTGTACTATTTTTGTACTATTTTTCCAACCTTCATACTTATTTAAGAAATTAGGAAAATATTAAATCAGAAGAAACTGTGGGGACAAATTAATTAAAATCAATGTTTACAGCTACAGCAGCATAATAGAAGACAAAGAAAGACAAGTTGGAAGAATAAGTACATTTGGGATGTGGTCCTTTGAAAAATAATTTAAAATGAAAATGTCCGATACCTAGCAGTCTGATTATAGATTAAAGAGTAATCACAGAAACACAAAAGATTAAAAAATGTTATGGAATATTTCTCAAAAGGATATGATTTTTCCTGACTTACTCTTTTTTTTCTTTTTGGGTCACACCCAGTGATGTACAGGAGTTACTCCTGGTTCATGCATTCAGGAATTACTTCTGGCAGTGCTTGGGGGACCATATGGGATGCTGGGAATTGAACCTAGGTTGGCTGTGTGCAAGGCAAACGCCCTACCCGTTGTGCTATTGCTCCAGCCCCCTTTCCTGATTTACTTTTAATTTTTTGTTTGTTTGTTTTCAGGCTATACTAACAGTGCCAAGGTCTTATTCTTGTCTCTGCACTCAAGGATAACTCCTGACAGTGCTTGGGAGCCATATGTGCTATGGGGGATTGAATCTGGGTTGTCCACATACAGCTGTTAGCTGTTTTATCTCTTTGATAACATGAAGATGATTTTTAAACATAAATTACTAAAACATTATGAAGTGGGTAACATAGGTCAAACGACTGTAGAGGAACTTGTGAAAATGGTTAGAGATTTGCTGCTGAAAAAGATGGTAGGACTAGATGTACTCACAACTGAGATAACTAACCTTTCTAAAACAGATAGTTATGATGCTAATTTAATTGGCCAAGAACATGGAAAAAAATTAGACAGTTTCCCCAATTAATTTCATCAAACAAGCAAAAAGTATGTACCTTGCATGAGGTTCTGGGTTTGGTCCCTGGCACTGTCAAAAAATAGAATAGAAAAACAGAGAAAAGTAAAAGATAGGACTACAGAAAATTAAAAAGTTTCTACTTGTCAAAAGAAACACAAGCTAAAACTAAGACAACTAACTGAATGTGAAAATGAAGCAATACGTCAATACATTATAGAAAGGGTTGATGTCTAGCGCATATAGAGTACTCACACAGAACAACCACAAAAATCTGAAAACCGCATCAAAAACTGGGGAGAGAAAATGAATAGGCACTTCTCTGAGGAAGATAGACAGATGGCCGGTACGCATATGAAAAAACTGCTCATGTCACTTATAATTAGGGAACTCCAAATCAATACAATAGTGAGATATCTTCTCACACCAGTGAGAATGGCACAAATAAAAAATACTGGGAATAGTCTGTGTTGGTGTGGTGAAAAGGGAACTTTTTAAAAAAAATGTTTGTTAGTGAAACACCATGAGGTACACTTGTAGACTTACAAATTTCTGTGCTTGGGTTTCAGTTATACAATGATCAAGTAACCATCCCTCCACCAGTGCCCATTCTCCACTAATGATCCTAGTATCCCTCCTACCCCCCTATACCCTCCATCCCACCCCGTCTCTGTGGCAGGGCATTTCTGAAAAGGGAACTCTTATCCACTGCTTGTAGGTATGTTGTATGTTTTAACCCCATGGAAAACAATTTGGAGATTTCTCAGTAAACCAAGAATTGAACTGCCATATGACCCAGCAATTGCACCTCTGATATTTCTTCCTTAGGTTACAAAATCATTCTAAAGATTGAAGAGACAGAAGTAAACCTGGGCACTGCCAGGTGCCAGGAGTGCCATGTGAGAAAGACACTTGTCAGTATGACATATGGCATGTTGGAAAGAGAGAGTGCCAATCCCATGTTAGGTAGAAGTATTTTGGTAAAAACAAATAATCATGTGTACACTATTATTCATAGCACTATTAATTGCAGCACTGAGTACAATAGTTGAGATGGAATCAACCTAGGTGTCCAATGACAAATAAGTGGGTTATGAAGATGTGGTTTATGTACACACAACAGAATAGTATGCAGATGCAAGGAACAATGAAATCATGCAATTCATTGAAACCTGGATGGAATTTATTATGTTGAGTTAGCCAGAAGAAGAACAAACATAGAATGATCTCACTTAAATGTGGTATATGGATAACTGGACAAGGAAATACAAGGTATGAAGTGGGGATAACTCAATCACCCTTAATTCCAGAATAAAGCGAGGAGAAGGACAGACTGGGGAAGAAATTGAGGCAGGTAGAAAGAAGCAGATAAGAAATAACAAGGGGCAAGTACCAGGTACATTGGTGATGGAGAGGCATCAACAACACTGAAAGCAGGGAATTAAAATTACTGTAACAAAACTCAAAATGTGCCTGTCAAGAAGGCAGGCTGGGTGGGAGTTAAGTTTTGTAGAGTAGGGAGGGTGAGGGGGAACCTATGAACACTGGTGATCACATGATCATATCCATGCATGCTGAAAACAGCAGTAAGAAAAACAAAAAAAATGAGAACTACTTAAATAACTAGAAGCAAATAAAGTCTAAATAGAATAGATGTTATAATAAAACCATTTACCTTACAAGCAGTAATTAGATAAGAATATTCATTACTTTTATTTAATCTTGTATAAAATACTTTAAACCAATATGAGGAAATTAAACAACTGGCAGGTACACTGAAAAACAGAGTTCTAATGCACTTATTTTCTGCTAATATCATTATATAATTGCATATCTACAAAGTCTCGAATAAAATCTGTCAGTATGATAAAACAATTCAAGGAGGTATCTGAAATTAAAACATAGAAATTAGATACAGATGTAAACCATAATGCCCAAAAGGAAAGAGAGAAAGAGCAAGACAACTAGAGAGAGACAGAGACAGAAATACAGAGAGAGAGAGAGAGAGAGAGAGAGAGAGAGAGAGAGAGAGAGACTGGCAGGCCTCCCCAGGTCAGGAAACCTGCTGAAACCCTGGCTGCAGGGCCTGTACGTGTGGTGGGCCGGTAGTTGGCCGGTCAGCTGGGCACCAGCTAAGGCCTTGGTGGGGACATGGAGACCCGGGGCCACAGGACGATGGAGCATGGGTCTGAGAGGAAACTGGGGGGTTCCCTAAGGGTCCCGAAGTCCACAGAAACTAGTGGCGAGAGGGCCCTTCCCCATCTTGTCCAGAGACAGTGCCACTGGGGACCACAGAAGTGTTTCTGGCCCACTGGCCACCACCCCAGGCCTTATCAGGTCAGGCCTCCCCTTAGGCTGCAAAATGGGCCCCTTGTCACATTCTCGAAGTCACAGCAGTAGGAAAGGCCCAAGGGGGGGGTGGTGGAAATATTCTCCTGGAGGGAGAGGGGAGCAGACCTGCCATGGCAGGCCAGAACAAGGCACGTGACAGGGCTCGGGACAGAGTCCAGCAATGCCCCAGTCCCAGGCCGGCTGAGTGCTTGGGCAGGCTGAGGGGGGGGGGCGGTCCCTGATGTGCCCAGGGCAGGACCCAGGGCATCAGGGCAGTCAGGAATGGGCCACGGTGGGTGGGCGCTCCCGTGTGAAAGTGGGCAGAGGGTCTCACGGCAAGGGGCTTGCTCAGGGCTCCTGGCCTTAGGGTCCGACCAACAGCTGCTGTGAGGACCTCAGAGCTCTGGGACAGGGGTCACTTCTCAACTCTAGAGGTCCTGGCTTCTAGAACTCAGCCCCATGGGCCACACCCTCCTGAGGACCCTGATGCCACTGCAGAGCAAGCCAAGGTCAGGGCTAAGAGCACAGGTCTGGGGTCGCGCTGCCGCCTGGGTTCAAGTCCCTAGGCAGCCACTTCCTGCCAGAAAAGGACTTCGGGGTAGACCTAATGCCTCAGTTTCCTCACGTGAAAAAACGGGAGAGTGTTCCGCGCCCACCTCCTGCTGTTCTTAGGGTGACCCACAGGCCGAGTGGGTCAGACTCCTCCATGTCAGCCCCAGCATGAGGCCGGTGCAGTCAGGCGTTCGCTGAGACTCAGATAACTTTGCTCTCTGCAGAAGGCAGCAAACTCAAACGCCAGGGCCAGGGTAGAGCGGTAAAATAGCCAGGGCGTTTGCTTGCCTTGTCCACAATGGACCGGGGTTCCATCCCTGAAGCCCCATATGTCCCCCAACCACTGCCATGTTATCCCTGAGTACTGAGCAAGGAGTAAGCCCTGAGCATTGCTACATAAATTTAAAAAAAAACAAATTAATTAAAAAATCTGGGCTGGAGCGATAGGACAGTGGGTAGAGCTCCACCTTGCATGTGGCGGACCCACGGTTCAACCCCCAACATCCCATATGGTCCTCTGAGGAGTGCCAGGAGTCAGCTCTGAACATCACTGGGGGTGGCCCCCAAACAAAGCAAAACAAGAATATCAGAGGAGGGGTAGGGGGTACGGGGTGGGGGGGGGTCCTAAGCAAAGCACGTGAAGAAGGTGAGGGTTCATCGTCCCGAGGTCAGTGTGGCCACAATGGTCTCAGGCTGCCGAGAGGCCTGCGCTGCCCTTTCTAGCCTGCTGAGACCATCACCCGGGGGCTTCCAGGGAAAAGTGGGGGTGCAGGACCACCTCCTAGGCCACTCTTCTCACCTCTGGGGCATCTCTGCTTTTCTGCCGGAACCTGGCACGTTTGAACGCTCACCCAGCTTGGAGGCTGGCTCTAGGCTAGCAAGGGGCACTGCAGCAGAGTCTGTGTTTGCTGAGACTGAGACTAGGCTGCAGCTTCGGGGGGAGGGACAGAGTGGTGGGAGCCCTCACCCGGCGCAGAGGGGCTCATGGCCCCAGTCACCAGGCGGGCATTCGGTAGAGCTTTCCTCCTGGGATTCGCCCTTTGCCCCGGAAGCAGAGTGGAACATAGTGGAAGATGAGGTCTGAAACGTCCTCCCCCAGTCTGGCTCTCTGGGCGGAGGTTGGGGGTAGGGGAGTGGGGGAGGGTTGGGGAGGGTCTGGGTGTCCCCTGCCATGGTGTAGAGGACAGGCCAGTGTGGGGAAGCAAGCGGTTAAGTGCCGAGCAGGAACACATGCACTAACTCACCACACGTCCTGGCATCCCAATGGCACCTTTGTCCCCCTGACGAAGGAGGCAGAAACAGTTAGCATTGGTGGGTTGGGCCACGTGCCAGGACCCCACGCCCCCCACAGCGGAGAGGATGCCCAGGGTCGTGTGGGCGAGTTTGCTCACAGCTTCAAACAGCCACCATCCCGCTCATTTCCTGCTCTGCCTTCCTGGCAGAGGGGGTGCCATGGGAAGACCCCCCCCCCCAAAAGGAGTCTGGTCCTCTGCCTGGACCTCAGTTTCCCTATGCATTTCATCAAGGGTCCCAGGCCCTTTCTTCCTTTCACTTCTGTGGCCACAAACATCCCGGCTCTGGCCTGGACACTCGACTTCAGGGTCCAGAGTGGGGCTGAGTGGCACTGCTGCAGGACCGATGGGTGGATCACTGCTCTCGGGCTGACCCTGCCAGAGCCACGCAGACTCCTTCCGGGTCCCAGCTGAGAAAGCAGCAGGGAGCGTCCAGCTCCACGCCCTTTCTCATGGCCACCCGGGGCACAGGAGAGATGAAGAACCAGGGAGGAAGCCCACTGATGGCATGTTCCAGGGGGACGGAGGGAGTGGCTTGGCTTCGTGGCCAGGGCTGACCTCTTCTCGCTCTGGAAATCTGCTTACTATGTTTTGTCCCTCTCCCTGGATAGAAAATCTTTTTTTGCAATCATGTGTGTAGAGACGTCATCAAGTCTCGGGTGGTGCCTGGCTTTCGCTAAGAGCCTGGAAGGAGACCCACCGAAGACGGCCAAAAAATCAGAGAATCTGTGAGGGGACAGGGGCTTATGGGAGATCTGAGGGCACGTGTCCCCAGATGGCTTATGAGAGATCTGGAGGCACATGTTCCCAAACAGGCTGTGGACGCTCCTGGGGTGATTCTGTTTGCACTGACCACCACTGAGGCAAGATGCCAAGAACAATTAGCACCCTGAGGTATGGGTAGACACATCAGAGCCAGCAGTGGGTTCCAACATGCGGCTCTGGTTGACTGAGTCTGGGTGACAGGATCAGACTTTCCCAAAGGGAGGCCAAGAGTGGCGCCGAGCAGTGTCTCCTGAGCTTCTGTGAGCAACTGGGTGTCTCACGGGGGCTGCAGGGATATCTGTCCCGCGGATGCTATCGGCTAAGCCCACCCAGCGCCTGGCTCCTGTGCTACTGACCTTCACAGCAAGTCTGCATGTGGCACTCCTGGACCCGACAGGGGCCAGAACCAGTGAGCCTTCTCTGGGTCCTTCCCCCCCACTCCCCAGCCCTTCCTGTGGGAGCAGAGGCCCCTCCTCATTGCTCAGGCTGCCAGGCCCACGGGCCATTGGCTGTGACATTCCATAGCCCACTCACTCTGGGGCTTTGGGATGCTATTTCCGAATGTGTGTTTTGGTGTCTTTGAAATCCTAATGTTCTTTGCAGTCAGGGGCTGTAAAACGCGGGTGAGGGGAAGGCGTAGAAGGGCCAGCGCTGGAAACTGCACACCCTCTGATCTGGGAAGTGTCCCAAATGCTTTTTCAAGGTGGCTGTTGTCAGAAGTAGCCCGGGCTGGTCTGCCCACGTGCCCCCCAGTCACCTGATTTCCCCTCCTTGGATTCTAAGAGGCCAATTCCCCCATTCTCCTTTGCTCTGGGGCTCCTGCATCAGGGGAGATTTTTCCTTGTCTGGCCAAACGTCCTCCCTCCCACACGCATTTCACGGAGAAAGTCACTGCCGGGCATGCGTTTCAGAAGCTGCCAAACTCTTCGGAGGGTGACTGTATGACTAGTGACTAAAGGAGTGATGGGTTAGAGGGGTGCAGACAAGGTTCTGGAAGCTTTGGAAGGGGCCTTAGGTAGAGGGAGACAAAGACTTTTGCCAGCCCACCTCACCCTCTGTGCCCCACGTCGGCAATGACTGGCTGATTGGCCGTGGGATTTTATCTAAGTCACTCCCCATGAACGGGCCCCTGGTGTCCAGTACTAAGGCCCCTGCTTAGAGCCGCCGTCCAAGGGTCTTAGAAGATCTTCCCCAGGATGGCTCCTGAGCCGAGGAGCTAGCCCTCTGGCCTGTGACCAGGGCCTGGCAGCTTACAGCAGCCACCTCTACAGTCAGGCAAGACATCTCTACCCTGGAGTCTTTTCCTCATCCATAAAGTGGGAAGAACAAAGCCTGTTCCCCCAAGAGCTTGAACAGCTCACACATAGGAGAGGGCAGAGCCCGTTGGGATCGGGAGCCCGGGCTTCCTGCTCAGCATCTGCGTCTGAGTTAGTCTCCGATTCCTTGACCAGCTCTTCCAGGCTCCTTGCAAAGCTCAGGAATGACGACTGGAGGGGCACCGGATTCTCAGGGTGCTTCTTACTGGGGAGGACAGGCTGAGAGGTGGTGGGGGAAGCTGCAGGAGGCCCCTGGCTGCCCCGTCCACCCATGGTAAGGCCGACGGCCTGGTAGGGGTGGCCCCGGAGGGACTGAAGGAGCTGAGCTGACCGGTGCAGGCTCTCCTGGCTCAGAGGTGGCAGTACTCCCAGTTTTAGCGATTCTGGGGGATGGTCTCTCACCCAGGGACCCCTGGGGCAGCAGCCACCCACCATGGCCACCCGCACAGGGGAAAGCCAAGTGCAATGGAAGGGAGGAACAAAAGGAGCTTACCGGGAGGCCGGGCTTCCCAGCTGGGCCCTAGAAGAAACGGGAAGAGAGAGAAGCTGAGAAACGCCGGTGACTCGGGGGTCTGGGCAAGGTCCCACGAGCTTCTGCGATTTAGGACCCATGCGAGGGGAAGGGCTTGGTCACTAAGTTTCCTTGCTGGCATTCACTGATTCACTTACTCACTCATTTATTCACTCATTCAGTCACTCACCCATTCATGTGTTCACTCACTTCACTCATTTATTCATTCATTTCAGTCACAAATTTATTTATTTACAAAATAAACGGCATGGGTCCCTCTCCAGGCCAGGCCCGAGGAGGTACAGGATGCAGAGAGATGAGCATGCCCCCTCCTTGAGTCTTTCTTTCTCAGCACCTCGATTCTGGGCGCCCTCATGCATGCCTGTGCTAGCCTGAGAGGGCCGAGAGGGAGAAGGGGCTAGGCCCCCTGCCCTGTCACCCAGGAGCCACTGGGGGCCGGGCCCAGCCTGTCCCCACAACTGTGGGGTGGCGGCCGTGGAATCTGATGCGTCAGAACTGATGAGACAGGAGTCGGGATGGAGGGCGAGGGGCCCAGGGAGCTCCCCTCTTGGTGGGACAGAGAGAGGCAAGCCTCCGCTCACTTTGGACGTTTTCTGCAGGCTGGGTCAGTGCTGGGCGGGAAGCAGGGTCTGGCCCCAGCCTCTCTGGGGTCCCAGGAAACGTGGGGAAACTGCGCCCACGGACAAAACGTCCATCTCAAATCCCTTATGTGGGACCCCATCCTCCTGCCTAGCACAATTCTGGTTACAGACTAAAGACGTCAAGGAATGATGTGACATCTCCCCCAAAGAAGAAAAGAGGAATACTTATGCCTGAAACCAATTCTTATTGGCATACTAAGAGCCAAAGGATGCAGCTCAGGACCCCAGCAGACCCCAAGACTGTGCTTGGACCAGAGTGTGGCTGAGAAACTGCCCCGGAGCTGCTTTAGCGGGCACCAGGTAGCCCCTGGCGCTGGCGGAGAGCCCTGGGAAGGGCTTCTGGCCGGGGCAGGGTTGGGAGAGGCCGGGGATCTGGCTCTGGGGCACAGCAGGGCTGACCCTCATCGCTGCCCATACGCAAATCCTGGCTTGGCCGCTCAGTGACCTTTAGAGCAAGTTGCTGGCCTCCCCGTGCCTCAGTTTCCTCATCTTGTAAGAAGGCGAGCAATCCCACCCACATGTGCTGCAAAGTGCACCGGAAAGGAGAGCGGCTGAGGAGAGGCATGGAGGGGAGAAGGGTCGGCGGGGACTAGCCGGGGCATCTCCCCTGCCCCCCTCCACACTCCAGCCCTGCTTTCCTCGCTGACAGCAGGGAGCTGTTGGGGTGCTGTTGGACATCGGCCCCTCACAGCAGGAGGAGTCGGCCCAAACCTACTCACTCTGGACCGAGAGCCAAGCTTGGGGGCCCTGGGGGAGACTGGACAGCGCCCTCCTGGACATGACCCATGTCCATCCCCCTTCCTCGGCTGGATTTTGCTGAAGATTCTGCTGGAAGATTCTGGTAGCTCCCATGCAGGGGATTGCGTCCCGTGCTTTGAGCCCAATTCAAGCTGGCCAGCGACGGGGCCCGAGGGCAGACACGGGAAGCAGAGGAACTAGACTCTTGCTGCCCCAGACCCCCACCAAGCCAGCCTCGGCAGCAGCCTCCTCCTTAACCAGAGTCTGGGCACAGACCCAGGTGTGAGGCCCGCCGGGGAGGAGGAGCGGCTGGGGCATGGTGTGGCCCCTCCCGCCTCCGTGTCCCAGGGAAGGGCCCCATCTGCCACAGTGGGACGGCAAGTGCCCTACCTTGTCGGGACAGAACCCTCCCCTTCGCTCCTGAGGACTGACCCGGGTGGGCCCGGGGTACCTCCCCCAGATGCCAGGCCGCTCTGAGCTCCCCTTCAGCCCTGTGCCCGTGGCCCTGCTCCCTCCTCTTCTGTCCCCCACACAGGGCACAGGAACCTCTGAACCCTCAAGTGCAGCGTTTCCTGACTTCCACCCACCCCACCGACTCACTTTCCTGTGCGTGAATCATCCCAAAATGTTTCTTGATATAATAAGGTGGGCTAGATATACACGAGACACTTAGTAATAAAGACAATGGGAATAAAACTAAAAACTGTGACGGACTGTTTGGGGACAACCAGGCAAGCCTCCATTTTTAGGAATCATTAGTTTTAAGTAGAAAAAAAAACCCTACATACATATGGAAACAGGTGGGGCATTTGCCTTGCGCGCAACCAACCTGGATTCAACTCCCAGCACTCCTCAGAGGGGTGGTCCTCCAAGCACTGCCAGGAGTAATTCCTGAATACTGAGCCAGGAGTAACCTCTGAGCATCACTGGGTGTGGCCGCCCAAACAAAATCAAACCCAAAAAACCCTACATGCAAATAAATGTGTATGCACACACACATAGGCACACAACTATATATATATGCCTTGATTAGGCACGTGAGATTGTTATCCCATTTCTCAGATGAGGAAATTTAGGCACGGAGCTAGTAAATAACTCAAGGTCACACAGCTAGAAGCAGCAGAGCTTTGGTGCACAGTGGCTACACCACATCCTGGGTCACTCAGGAGTGCCAGGCAGAGCGAGAATCCCACTCAACCAAGTCCAACAGCTCCTGTTTCACTCCGGAGGAAGAGACAGCCAATTCCCGGGCTCGCCCCCGCTCTGCCTCATCTCCAAGATATTCTCTGCCTGCATGCAGGTTTCCCCTGGGGTGAAGAAGTGTGAGGTGAGGTGAGGAGCTGGAGTAATAGCATAGTGGGTAGGGCATTTAGCTTGCATGCGGCCGACCCAGGTTTGATTCCCAGCATCCCATATGGTCCCCCGAGCACCACCAGGAGTAATTCCTGAGTGCATGA
>JAOXYA010095409.1:0-10987 GCA_028565675.1 Sorex palustris
ATTCCCAGCATCCCATATGGTCCCCTGAGCACCGCCAGGAGTAACTCCTGAGTGCAGAGCCAGAAGTAACCCCTGTGAATCACCAGGTGTGACCCAAAAAGAAAAAAAAAACAGTGAGCCAAGGGGCCAGAGTGATAGTATAGCAGGTAGGGTGTTTGCCTTGCAAGTGGCCAACCCAGATTTGACCTTCAGCATCCCATATGGTCCCCCAAGCAGGAGGGTGGAGGGTGCATATCCAGGAATAACCCCTGAGCATCACTGGTATGACCCCCCAAAATTCTTTTGAATTAAATTAAATTAAAACGTGAGCCAGGCCCCCACTGGCACTGCCACACTGCCTGTGCATTGATGCTCCTGCAGCACATGGTCCCAGCCCAGGGGCAAGCACAGACCATACGCTGCTCTCAGCACGTGAAGTGGAAACAACAGGCGCACAAAGCAGGGTGGGGTTCCAGGGGAGCCAGGGGTCCCCACTGGAAGGGAGCTTTCAGTTGAGTTTCGAGGGGTGTGAGTCTGAGTGAAGGTGGGGAAGGAGACCGGGTAGGTACAGTGAGGGCAGAGTATTGCAGGGGAGGAGAGAGTCCCTTGTCCCGTGGAGTGAGCGTGCTCAGCTGGTTTGATGCAGGTGTGGTTAGCGGGGTGGGGGGGGGGGGGCAGGAGCTGCCACTGCACCTACCCTCAGCGCATCCCCTGCAGATGGACCCACTTCCTCTCCCACTGCAGTGCCTCACCTGTCTGCACAGACCTTGCTTTGGCAAATTGGAGCCTGTTCACTGTTTCCCTCCAGAGGCACCTCTATAGGCTCCATCCCTAGGGAACAAAGGCAGAGACTAGTTTACCCTCGGGCAGATAGACCCACCCTGGCAGCAGACTAAGAGACAGATAAGTGGCCAACTCAGGTTCAATCCCTGGCATCCCAAATGGTCCCCCAAGCACATGGGGCTCGTAAAGCCCTGAAGATGAACTGCATCAAAGGTGAGCCTGGTGCTCGAGAATCTTTCTGCAACTGACTCTCTTGGTCATTGGTGCCCCCAGCAGAAGGAGCAGCAGCCTGAGAAGACCCAGCTGAAGGGCCATCTCCTCCCTTGTCCTCCTTCCCCTGAGAGATTCTTCATCAAGCCCTCTGTGCTCTGGTATCTTTCAGGAGCGGGCTGGTGTGAAGGCTCACTCTGCAAAGATGCAGGCAGAAACAGCCTGCTTGTAGGAGGCCCTAACATTCAGAGTCCAGACGGATTCTTACCCATGGCCAGGCAAGCACTGTGCATGGGCCCCCAAACACCAGCAGGAGTGATCCCTGAACACAGCCAGGAGAAAACTCTGAACACAACCAGGTGGGACCCATCTCTCTCCGCCCTCTCCAACTACCCCTTTCCCCCAAAATAAAATCTTACTTTGTCAGAGGGGCTGGAGAAGCTATTCTTTTGTTTGTAAATTGCCGTAGGCCAGAGAGAGAGGACAGGAGTTAAAAGGGCAGGCCTTGCATGCATCTTATCCAGAATCGATCAGATGGTCCCTGAACCACCAGCAACTCTGGAGGCCCCCTACACCTGCCCAGTGTTGAACAAGAATCACTGAGAGGGCCTCCCCAGCCTCCTGAGCTTGGAGGTTCTCCCCCCCCAAAAAAGCAAGCACTGTTTGCTGGAACAAGGACTGGTGGTGGAGCACAGTCTGAATGAAACTCAACCATGAAGGACTTTGTAAGTCACGGTGTCCTAATAAAAAAAATTAAAATTTAAAAAGAAAGAATAACATGGTATGTCATGGTGTCCTAATAAAAAAAAATAAAATTTAAAAGGAAAGAAAAAGTAATGCAAGTTCAATGACATCATATAATTTCCAACCAAATTGCTATCTCTCTGCATTCTGGTTGGACTGGCAGATCTTTCCCTTTCCTTAAAAATGTCATACAAGGGAACACGCCTTTTTTTTGTGGGGGGGGGCTTTTTGCGTCACACCAGGTGATGCACAGGGATTACTCCTGGCTCATGCGCTCAGGAATTGGGATGCTGGGAACGGAACCCAGGTCGGCCTCATGCAAGGCAAACGCCCTACCCACTGTGCTACTGTTCCAGCCCCAGAACACATTTTCTTAACTCTCCTAGCCTCTACCTGACTTTGGAATTATTCTGACCCTGAGTCAAGGAACACCACCGCGTCCCGTTCCTGCAAGGGTGACTCTGTGGCCAGTTCCCCACCTTGGGCTCTGACGACCATGGTCCCTCGCTGCAAGTCAATGGAGGGCTGGATGAGGCAGAGCCGGGGCTCCTGCTTCTGACTCAGGCAAATGCCGTTGTGATTCACAATCATCCAGCTCCGGTCATACAGCAACCCTTGACTTCCGAGAGGCCAGCTGGTCACCTACGCGAAAACACGAGTGTATCCGAGAGAGCCACACATCACTGCACCTTGGAGGCTGTATGCCGCCTTTAGTACACGCTCTTACGGGAAGAATGAGGCGGAACCCCATCAGAGGAGACTGCAGGAGCCACTTTCCACCCCTCCCCGCTCAACTAGCTTTTTAAAGATGATGTGTTGTCGATAGCCTCTCAGTATCTGTATTGCAAACCAAAATGCCCCAGTGGAGAGACAGTGGGTGGGAAACTGTCTGCCATAAAGGCAGGGGGAGACAGGGAGGGGAGGGATACTAAGGACAGTGGTGGTGGAAAATGTGCACAGGTGGTGGGATGGGGGTACGATCATTATATGACCGAAACTCAAACGTGAAAGCTTTGTAACTGTAGCTCATGGTGATTCAATAAAAAAAAAATTAAAAAATAAAGATGATGTATGGGTTGGAGCGAAGGATGGTGTGTAAGCAATTGATTCCTACACCCAATAGCCCCTGAGCCCCTCCAACAGGAGCGATTCCTGAGCACAGAGTCAGGAGTAACCCTAAGCATTACCACGTGTGACCCAAAAGATGCTAAATAAACAAACAACAAAAAAAAACCCCACGAGGTACGGATTATAAATGGCCAAAAATCACATGTAAAGATGTTCAACAAGGAAACAAATCAAAACTACAATAGCAACTTCTACAACCACCAGGATGGCGGTCAGGACAAAGAACAACAACTGTTTGTGGAAAAGTAAATAAATTATAACCCTCAAACATTTGCGGTGGAGTTGTAGGAAGTAACACAGTTTAGCATTTCCTCAAAATGTTAAAATAAATGACCCAAACTCCCTACAATTCTGTAGGTAAGTTCCTAGCAGTGTACAAGAGAATCTGTCCACACTAAAACTTGTGCACAAAAGGTCCCGGCAGTTTAACGCACAAGCAATCAAAAAGTGGAAACGCTACAATCATCCTCCAACTGAAGAACAAATAAAACATGACACATCCATGAACCGGATTACCATTCAGCTACTAAGAAGAATAAAATGCTGAGAAATGCTACAAGAATGAAACCTTGAAAGCATCATGTTAAGTGGAAAAAAAAAGACACAGAATTCACATACTGTAGGAGTACACTCCCTGAAACTCCACCTGTCTGTAGGTAGACTCTAGACTCTGAGGTGCCTGCCTGACCTGGCCTGGGGAGAAGAGCGGGTAGAAGCTTTCTATGTTCAACAGCAATTCTAGGGCAAGACACGTTATTTTTGCTGCTTTCTCTGAGGGCTGTGCCTTTGAAACCAAAGACCATGGCACTGCCATTTGCAACTAAGATCCTCAGTAACCCCATTTCCTGTCCTACAGGAAGGCAGAGGCACCGGCCACCGCTCAGCATTTTCCTTTGTTTGGGTTCACAATTACTTTGATTTAGTCTGAGCTATGTGATGCAAGCGACTGCTTCACTAAAGACACTTTCTTTTAAAATAAAATCTGGTTAAGTATAATGGACAAAGTGAAGGAAAAAAATACTGTTACTTTTAACTAGCAGTAGTTTTCAATTTTCTGAACTTTGCTGATCTAATGGGCATGTTACTCAATTCTCCTGAGGTCATGAATCTTTTTCATTCATGTTTCATTCATAGCCTTTTATGTTTCACCTTCTTTAAATTACATGCAAATAGTTTTTACAATCTTTTCTATTGGTTTGTTTTCTTAACTTTTTAGCTTCCTGCTAAAGCAGGTACCAATATTCAATGTTCTAAATATTGCAAATGCTCTTCAGTCTGATCTTGATTTATAGGACATAGCCCCACTTTTTTTTCTTTTTTTTGCTTTTTGGGTCACAACTGGAGATGCACAGGGGTTACTCCTATCTCTGCACTCAGGAATCACTCCTGGCGGTGCTGGGGGACCATATGGGATGCTAGGAATCGAACCTAGGTCAACCACGTGCAAGACAAATGCTCTACCTACTGTGCTATCACTCCAACCCCAGCCCTACATTTTTTTTTAAATCATTAAGTTCACCTATGTTTTGGATTTTAGGTATCATTTAGGAAAAAAATTCCTACTTCAAAACAACGGTCACTGTCACGGTCCTCCCATTGTTCATCCATTTGCTCAAGCGGGCCCAGTAACATTGTGAAACTTGTTACTGTGTTTGGCATATCGAATATGTCATGGGGAGCTTGCCCGGCTTTGCCGGGCGGGTGAGATACTCTCGGTAGTTTGCCGGGCTCTCCGAGAGGGGCAGAGGAATCGAACTCCAGTCAGCCATGTTGGCTGCGTGTAAGGCAAACGCCCTACCCACTATGCTATCGCTCCAGCCCCTTCAAAACAACAAAAACATTAAATGTTTTCTCCGAACAGTGACATGTGATCTTGTATGCAGTTTCTATGTCTATTCCTACATTTCTGATGTGAGGGTGACACCTTTCATTCCAGCAGACGCCCAGAGGCAGGGCAGCTTGTGATGTAGGCCCTGAAGGCCTGGGGTACCTGTGGCCTGTGGGGGCAGCGCTCCCCTTCTCCACGCCAGCACAGAGCTGGGGTCAGTCCTAGAGCAGTGAGGTGTGCCCTGCTGTCCCCCACCCCCACTCCCCCATATCAAACAGGTACCCAAGGAACAACTAAAAAACACCAGTTCTTTAATGGTTTTGAAGTACTTCCTCAATATAAGCCAAATTTCCCTATACATAATAAAGGTCTACAGATGGATCCTGGTACAAGTGACCAAGTGATGCAGCTATCAGTCTGCCAATACGTTTTTCTTTTTTATCTAACCCTAGAGAACACTTCACTATTACTATTGAACTCAGGGATTCTGCACTCAGCAATTACTCCTGTGGTGCTTGGGAGACCATCTGGGGTACTGGGGATCAAACCTGGGTTGGCTGAGTACAAGGCTAGCACCCTCCCCTCTGGCCTCAGCAACCATATAGGACACTTGAATGTCTGCTAGAAACAGCTTGTAAAAACTGATTCCTCTGTTCTTTCAGGGAAAAAAAAACCCCAAAGCTCCCAACCTTCCTTAGAGCTAGGAAGCTGGCTCCCATGGTGGGCTGAAGTCGGGATCACCCCCAGCACCACCAGAAGTGACCCCTGAGAACTACTGGCTGTGCCCCATCCCCCGCAAAAAAAAAAAAAAGCTAACAAAAATCTTATTGTTAGGCACGTTTTCTTACAGATGAACTTTAGAGCCATTTTAAAAGCAGCAAAATCCGGTTGTAATTCTGATGCGTATCAAAGGGCACACAAAGCAAACTGGTAGTACCTGAGTCAGGACATACTCTGCAGACCACAGTGTGCCATATGTTTAAAACTGACCTTTAATTTGTATGCTTACAAATAAAAAACAAAAAACGCATGCATGAAGTAAGAATTCAAAGTTACAAAAGTCAGTCATCCCCCGCCCACATCTTAGAAGCCCTTCTTGATCCCACTGTGACACATTTCTTATTCTCCTACGGACAATTAATCTACCAGAAATGGAGCCATTTACTTAACTAGATTCTTTCTGCTTGTTTTGGGGGACATATCCAATAATTCTCAGAGGTTACTCCTGCCTCTGCACTCAGGAATTACTCCTGGTGGTGCTCGGGGGACCATATGGGATGCCAGGGATCGAACCTGGGCAAGGCAAACACCCTACCTGCTGCACAATTGCTCTGGCCCCAGTTTACCTAACTAGACTCTTACTTGTGGACACTTTATTTATAGCTTTTGGATCTCACAGAAACGGCAATAAATATTTCTGTATAAATCATTATAAACAGAAGTAAACATTTCCCATAGGAATTACAGAAGCTTAAAGAAAACTTAAGGTATATAGATAAATGAGTGTGCATTTTAAATAATATAACTATCATGAAGCTAAACAGTTATCTCAACTAAATTAATTTTAATTCATTAAGCTATTGTGTGTGGAATAAAGGCAAAGTGGATTAAAGTATTTACTGAATTGATATATGTTAATAGTTGGCTGAAAATTAGAGTATTTAGAAGATGGGATATGCTGCACCTCTTGCTTTTAATTTTTATTGCAGTTTAGGGTAATGTGGTTACAACAGTGTCGATCTTTATGGTTCTGATGTACAAGTCACTGCATCTTCACCACCACCTGGAAACTACAGACTTTTATTATTATTGGGTTTTTTTTTCTTGACTTTTTGGGTCACACCCACAGATGCTCAGGGATTACTCCTGGCTACACTCAGGAGGTACTTACTCCTGGCAGTTCCTGAAAGTCTATATGGGTACCAGGGATCAAACCTGGGTCGCCTTCGTGCAAGGCAAATGCCCTAAGTATTTCCGGATGCTCTCTAGCAATTGCTGGCATGAGTCTCTTCGGGGGTTGTGGGGAAGGATGGCAGAGTCCAGGAAGGTTAGCACTGTACAAACTCAAGTATGTCAGAAGTCTGAAGCACATGATCTATTTTCTAACGTAAGAGGTAATTCTGTATTCTTAAAATACAGAATTCTTAAATTTCTTAAAATTCTTAAAATTTTTTGTTCAGTGATCCAAGACTAGAAACATGCTTACTACATTTAGAATCCAGAAGCTTAGCAGAGAGGTCGGTGTGGGGAGAGACAAACAGAAAATGGTCGCTAGATGAACACAAAGCAATAAGATCTTCAATAGCAACAATTCTATGACATTTCTGCTAGCTTAGAGAAATGAATTAGTCTGATCTACTCGACACCCTCCATAGATCATTCCTATTTCCACAAGAAAAAAACAAAGGCTTAAGACAACCAGAAACGTTCCCAACATTTCCTGCCAGGGAGTGGAAAGCTCATCTTGATCTCAGGCGTCAGCCTTCCCTTGGGAGCTGGTGCCCCCAACGGAGGTGTACTTCCCTCTGCTGGGTCACGCGGCCGGGGACACTGGCTTAGCAGCAGGACAGAAAGCACTTGACGGTGGGCCTCTGGGCACAGGACTGGATCTCCTCGAACCTCAGTTTTCTCTTCGGTAACTGAAGAGGTTCACACCTGCCTCTCAAATACGTAAAACAGTTAGCACTGCACCTAGCACTTGCTGAGTGTTAAAAGAAATTACAGCTAAAAATAAGAACACCCAAAAGGGGAAGTTCAGCGAATCAAGGGCCAAAGCAGAGCCACTCTCTCTCATCCACAAGCCTCAGAGGGCTCTGACTTCTGAGAGGGACCTCACAGGACAAGGCTCCACTCAGGACTCGTGGGAGCGTGTTCAAAGGTGGTTCAATTTAGTTCTTACCACTTAGAATCACACAAATGGCAACTATTTGAACACAAAGCTCTCCTACATTTATGTACTAAAAAAGATGCTGGTAATAACCATCCTTCAAAAAACACTTAGCAATGGGAGAGTCTGGGCGCAAACTACAACCTTTATGTTTCAAACGGTTAAACAAAAGCCAGTGGAAACATACCCTTAGACACTGACAACAAAACTGATAGGAAGGGATGGGTGAGAAGGGGCAGGGATGGAGGCGGCGCCTGCTGGCACATCGTGGCACAGTGACACTGGACACCTAAAGTGTACGAACACTACGGGAAGTCATGCTGCCATGATAATAAAGATGTATGCAGAGAAATGTGCTAACAAAAATAGGACATGTTCAGAAAAGTCAACCTAAATTCTTTGAAAGCACTTGGAGTAAGAAGATGACCATTTTCCCAGGGGCCATTACAGAACAGAGAGCCCAGGAAGGGCTCCCTGAGTCATGAATCTCACCTGCTTCCTGCTGCTGGGAGGATGGGGATGAAAATCACAAAAAGCACGTGAAAAAAAAAAAACTCGACAAATTAAAATGGGCTCAGGAAGGGGACTTGCCTTGCCCGCAGCCAGCCCAGGTTTGAACCCTGGCATCCCATGTGGTCCCCTGAACACTGCCAGGAGTGATCCCAGAGTGCAGAGCCAGGAGGAAGCCCTAAACACTTCCAGGTGTGGCCCAAAGACAGACTGACAGAATGAAAGAAGGAAAGAAGGGAAGAAAGGAAGGAAGGAAGGAAGGAAGGAAAGAAGGAAGGAAGGAGGGAAGGAAGAAAGGTAGGAAGGAAGGAAACAAGCCCTAAAAAACTGTCAAAGAAAAAAAATTACTTAATGTATTTTAATATTTTAAATGTCTCAGAGAATTAAATACAGGTTATATTAAGGTAAAGGTAAAGGCCCTCCCATTGTTCGTTGATTTGCTCGAGTGGGCCCAGTAACATCTCCACTAGAGACTTTGTTGTTACTGTATTTGGCATATCAAATACGTCACGGGGAGCTTGTCAGGCTCTGCTGTGTGGGTGAGATACTCTCGGTAGCTTGCCGGGCTCTCCGAGAGGGGTGGAGGAATCGAACTCGGGTCGGCCATGTTGGCTGCGTGCAAGGCAAACGCCCTGCTGCTGTGCTATCGCTCCAGCCCCAAACAATAAATAAAATGATAAATATGAATTCATCTAGATTCAATGTATTAAAAAATGGAGTTATAGGCATGGAGTTCAAACCACATTTAGCTTCTCTGTAATTTCTGGATGTCTTAGTTCAGAGAAAGGTTTTATCCTTCCATTAGACAAATAATTGATCTCATCTTGTTCCTCATCATCTACCTATTTCTCAAATTTTCCTTTCCCTCTCATCTTTTTTCTTTTCCTTTCCCTGTTAGGCTGCATAATTACCACCTACCACCACCATAGTCCACACTACCACTATCATAAATATTATCCCCAGATATGAATGGGAATATTTTGAGAATACTACAGGTTGAGTTCAAAAACAAAAGACTAATGTGTTGGAATCTGACTCATGATATTTCATAATTGAATGTTTGTTTCATAAAACTTGTTCACTGTATAACTCTTTTGAAGGAATTAATAAGTGAACTTTTAATTATGTGGCTTTTTAAAAACCACATAATTAAAGATAAAACCACATTTCAAGATAAAATACATACCTTTAAAGGATTTGTATTCAGAAAAGGGAGAAAAGAATAGCAACAATAAAAAGATAGCCAATAAATGTTGTCATTTATTTAATACTAAACAAATATTTGCAAAAATAACTCAAAGAAGTGATTACGTCTTCTGCATTCATAAAAGTTCAATACTCACTTTTTGTCTCATGGGAGGTTTCTTGGTAGCATTTTAATAGTCAGTGCATTTTAATGCAAAGAAAATAGATAAAAGAAAAAAATCTATTTACTACATTCCTACATGTTACAGATATTATTACAGGCATGCTATTTGATATCCTATTCACCATTTCATCAAACATTCACATAAAACTTACCAAATCTAAAACTGTTATAGAATCTCAGATTGAATAATGAAGATTTCTGTTATACAAAAAATAAATGAAAGTAAAAAAAAATCCATGTTTTTTATAAAAGTTATCTGATCAGGGAATTTAATTCATGTGCAGTACTGAAGTTGACCACAAAATTGGTGTTTCTACATAATTCAGGATTTAAGAAGATAATTTGAGTATAAGATTTCCAAATTGAAGATTTTATGATTTAATTACAATTGTATATTGTGAATGACTGAGTAAATATATAAATGTTTAAAATTCAATAAGCATACAATATGTTTCAAGAATCTGAGTCTAATATATAGACATTACTTCTCAAATTCTACAGGTTTTAATAGATAGATCATACTTAGTGTTACAAACAATCCTCAATCCTATATTTTAGAAGTCAATTATAATTGAACATTTTCACTATATTATCAAAAATTAAAATAATATTTTATCACTAAAAATAAATTTACAGCCTAAAATAAAATTTTAGTTTTGAACAAATTATCATGGGAAAATTGTCTTATAATTTGATAAATGTTTCTCTCAGAACTAAAATGAAGACTGTTTCACTGTATTTGGTTAGAATCCTCCTTGATCTCTGCATATCTTAGTGAGATTTTCTCCTAGTTTCCTGTATAGTTGAGTTTGTACTAAGTAATAATTGACTAGGATGGCCACACAGTCAAATAATTTCTGGAGGCCTGGGGATATTATTCAGTGAGTAAAGAGCCGATCTTGAAGTCATGAGGCCATGAGTTCTATTCCCAGAATATTCCCTAAGTCAAATGAATGAAAGTATTACAAGTGTGTGAGCAATGGAACTATATGTTCCTATAGGAATGGAGAGATAGTAGAGTTGGCAGGGTGCTTGCCTTGCATGTGACCAACCTAGGTTCAATCCCTGTCACCCTATTTGGTTCCCCGAACACCCCCAGGAATGATCTCTGAGAGCAGAGCCAGAATAAACCCTGAGCACCTCTGGGTGTGGCCCAAAACAGACAAAATAGGGCCTCCCAGCCATCACAACAATACTAGCATAGGAAAAGGAGGGAACAATATATAATAGTGGTAAGAAAAAACTACATAATCAATACTTACTGGCCAATATTAGATATTCAAAGTGAAATCTGTGGCATTTAAACTATTTAAAATATCAGCTGCTATAACTATGTTTCAGATTTGCAACCGCTAAATTGAAGTACAAAATTGAAAGAACATAGATGACTGAAAATGAAAACTGATATCTACTAATACAGGTAATGTGGGTCACTGTCACTGTCCTCCCGTTGTTCATCGATTTGCACAAGCGGGCCCAGTAACGTCTCCATTGGAGATTTTTGTTGTTACTGTGTTTGGCATATCGAATACGTCACGGGGAGCTTGCC
>JAOXYA010095420.1:0-10987 GCA_028565675.1 Sorex palustris
AGAGGGGCGGAGGAATCGAACTCGGGTCGGCCATGTTGGCTGCATGCAAGGCAAACGCCCTACCACTGTGCTATCGCAGCCGGCCACTATGCTATCGCTACTAAGACATTATACAGACAAATAGTATACTATGTTTTTGCATTGCCAAGCTATTTTTATTACTTGGGCACGTCAGTTCCAAAATCAAGAGGTAAATGGAAACATAGTGCAGCTAGAGATGCTATTTCTCAATAAAGTCATTCGGCATGAATACAAAAAGTAGGATCCATTCGCGTTTTCCTATTGGACTTTTCCGATTAAAGCAGGCATTTTCATATGCTGATTGGAATGTGTGTATACACACATACTCAAAATGTATTACTGATGAGATATTTTAAATAGTCTCTTTGAAAAATCAAGAGGACTTCATTTGTCCTGAATCTATCTTTGAAGCCAAAATCATCTTTGGATGATCACCTCAACGTTGTATTGAATTGTTTTAAATAATTGCCATGATTCCAGATATAATACCTGCTTTAAATACACTCTCTTTTTCCATTTCTCCCAGTTCACTTTCCTTTTTCTAGCCCCTAATTTCATACTCTCCTCCCTTTGGGCAAGGCTCAATGCACCATCAGAACTCGGAATAACAGTGAGCTCAGAACTCAGGCCGACAGTGTTAGAATAAATCCAAGGAGGACACACAAGTGCAGTTTGAATTGGCTACGGGAAAAGGCAGCCTCCAGCCAAGTCCAACTGAGAACCTACTTGTTGTCGGTTCCAAGAAACCCTGTTCCCTAGAATGTCCAGGGAGCAGAGCTGCCCTTCAGTTCCCAGCAGGCATATTATCTTGGATCCTCCTTCAGGAAACTGCCCCGGCTTGTGGGGAACTGGGATGGATTTCATTCCCTGGCACGCCCGATACTGCATTGCTACTATGATGGCTAAAACTTTGTTTCATGTCAGGGGAAGACAAAGATAAATGGGAAAGAGTAAATATAAAATTTCGCACCTGAAGTGCAGATGTTATGCTCTGGTTGCCCTGGCCCCAGGCTTTCGTAGGAATATTGTGGAAGAAGAGAAATTTAAGTCCCTCAAACAGACAAGCCAGCAGGTCCATATGGTCTTAATTGGCCCACTTCTCTCGCCGTATTAGCCAATCTCATTAAAGCGTAATTCTTCCCATCATGACACCTAGTGACCAAAGGCCAGTGGCATCGTATTCAGTTCCAGCCAGTTGTTCTAGGGGGTCACTGGAAGTGCTGGAAACCGCCACGCCCTTTGTCTTCTAGTTAAGAATCATCCCGTTGGCAGCTTCTGGGGTTTGCTGGAGCCTTGTTGCTGAGTCAGATGCTTCTTTCTCTGCATGCTTTTACTCACACATCTCATCTGCAACCTTATCTTGCCTCGCTCTTGTTGACTTAGAGCCACGCGTTCCGCATTAGTTGAACGTGGCTGTGTCACTTGGCGAGCAGACGCCCGTCACTCGGACAGCCACTGACACGCACCTTTCGTCACCTTCCAGCGACCCTGCTGACCTCCGGGACCACGGCGACGGTCGCTCTGTTGCGGGACGGCATCGAACTCGTGGTAGCCAGTGTTGGGGACAGCCGGGCGATTTTGTGCAGAAAAGGAAAAGCAGTGAAGCTGACTATTGACCATACGCCGGAGAGAAAAGACGAGAAAGAAAGGTACGTCGGGGGGCCAGCGCCGTAGTCAGGAGGGCACAGCCCTGGCCTTGCGGACCAGCCAGAACAGGAGCGATACT
This sequence comes from Sorex palustris, assembly GCA_028565675.1. Classification (NCBI taxonomy): domain Eukaryota; kingdom Metazoa; phylum Chordata; class Mammalia; order Eulipotyphla; family Soricidae; genus Sorex; species Sorex palustris. The sequence goes on from JAOXYA010095420.1 coordinate 1,748, forward strand.
TGTGCCCAGTGGGGACCAGGACAGGATGCTCGTGCGCGCACGGAGGGGACCAGAACAGGAGATGCTTGTGCACGCGGGGACCGGAACAGGAGGATGCACGTGCACGCAGGCAGCAGAACAGGAGGATGCTTGTTCTCGGGGACCGGAACAGGAGGATGCTCTTGCACGTGGGGATCAGAACAGGGAGGGGGACCAGAACAGGAGGTGCTCATGCACGCGGGGACCGGAACAGGAGGATGCCCGTGCGCGTGGGGACCGGAACCGGCAGATGCATGTGCGCGCAGGGATCAGAACAGGAGATGCTTGTGCGCACGGGGACAGGAACAGGAGGATGCTCGTGTGCACGGGGAGGGGGACCGGAACAGGAGATGCTCGTGCACGCAGGGACCAGAACCGGCAGATGCACGTGCGCGCGAGCAGCAGAACGGGAGGATGCTCGTTCTCGGGGACCAGAGAACATGGAGCCCGCGGGGCTGCTAGCGTTGTGTGCTAGAGACGGTCTCCTGAGCCCTCCAGGAGTGACCCCGGAACACAGAGCCAGGAGTAAACCCTGCACCACCTGGTGGGGCCCAAAACCCCCCCAAAAAAGGAAAAAGAGGGGCGGGAGCAGTGGTACGGCAGGGAGGGTGTTTGCCTTGCGCTCGGCTGACCTGGGTTCCATCCCAGCATCCCAGAGAGTCCTCCGAGCGCCGCCAGGAGTGATTCCTGAATGCAGAGCCAGGAGTAAGCCCTGACATGCTGGGTGTGGCCCCAAGAGGGAAAAAGCGGGAAAAGAATCCAGTTCGTTTCCTTCCCACTTCCGGGGGCCCCATCGTGGGATGCTCCCGTGCATTCCGGCGTGTGGACACATCCGCCCTTGGCACTGTCTCTCGGGCCCTGACGGTGGCTTTTCCAACTAATCCCAACTGCCTTGGCTTCTTTTTTTTGCTCCTTTTTTCTTTAACAATTTCATTTCGTTCTCCATTCCTACCTTCTTCTGGGTGTCGTCACGGGGGACCATACGGGAGCCCAGGTGGAGCCCGGCCCTGCCAGCGAGCCAGCCCCTCCCACCTACCCGGTGTTCCTTCGTCCTCCCGCCTTTCCTTCCCCTCTTGCCTTTGCTTGCTTCTGGTCGCGGTGAGCGGGCTTGCACGGAAGCTGCTGCAGGCAGAGGCCTCCCTCTGAGGCGCCGGGATCCCCCCTCAAGGTGGTGCTGCTGGCGTCACCACATGTGCTGGGGCTTTCCAGGGGCCCCGTGTCCCTGTGGCTTGCAGGGAGGGGAGGGGACCTCGTCAGTGAGCTACCTTCCCCTTTCTTCTTGAACAAGCAAACGCACGCTCTTGTAATCTTGTTCCTGGAACTGTGTCCTGAGAAGACCACGACAGCAAGAGGAAACCAGCCCAGCCTCCCTGTCCACTGGGGGAGCACTTGGGTCCTGCCCCCACCCAGCACCCGCGGCCCCCGGGAGTCCTGAGTTCTGTTAAGTGGGTAGACCTTGTCTTCCCGGCTCCCGTCACCCTCTGCCCTTGTGCCACGCAGGATCAAGAAGCACGGCGGCTTTGTGGCCTGGAACAGCCTGGGGCAGCCGCACGTCAACGGGCGCCTCGCCATGACCAGGAGCCTCGGGGACCTGGACCTGAAGGCCAGCGGCGTGATCGCAGAGCCTGAGACCAAGCGGATCAAGGTGGGTGGGACGCAGCCACCGTGGGGGGGTCGTGAGGGCGGCGCGGGTCTGCCCTGGCCGCGGGCGGGAGGGCAAGCGCCCTGGTGTCAGAGCCACCGGGGTTGGCAGGGCACTGCCACCCCCACCCCACCCCCCACTTACTCACGGTACCCAGGCAGCTGGCACCACCTCCGCTGGGAAGCCCACTCTGACTTCCCCTTGGTGCCAGACCGCAAGGTCACCCCTGAGACACCCGCAACGTGGACCCCATTGCACGACACCCCCAACACACACACGCAGAGTTGTAAGCACATCCCTGTCTGCGGCCTTCCCCAGCACCCACTGCTAGGCGGTCACTAATCACAGCGACCACTGCACAACAGAATGACGTCCTACCCACTCCAAGGGCGCAGGGCTGGAGCCGTAGCACAGCGGGGAGGGCACTTGCCTTTGAACCCAGCCAACCCGGGTTCGATCCCCGGCGTCCCGTGTGGTCCCCTGAGCACCGCCAGGAGTGATTTCTGAGTGTGGCCCAAAAGCCAAAGACTAAATGAAGGAACCCATCTCGGTAAACAACTATCGTGTGACTGAAATACGAAAGTTCGTAAGTTTGTAACTGTACTTCACGTTGATTTAAAATTAAATTTAAAAAAAAAAAAGAGCCCATCCCATCTAATAAGTATCCCCAGAGGGTCTACTCTGCACCAGACTCTGTTCCCAAAAGGCGCCTTGCCACCCTGGAGCCCTAGGACAGCTGGGAGGGCGCTTGCCTTGTCTCTGGCCGACCTGGGTTCGATCCCCGGCATCCTGTATGGTCCCCCGAGCACCGCCAGGAATGATTCTTGAGTGCCGAGCCAGGAGGAGCCCCTGAGCATCGCCGGGTGTGACCTCTAAGCCCCACCTCCACCCCCTGAAAAAAACAAGGGAAAAGAGACCTCGGCACACAAGGGCCTCCATCGCTCTGCTTGCACTGCTGAGAAAGGTGTCAGGAGCCCCCAGGAGCCCGTCGGGCAGCCCACCACCCCTCTCCCCGCTGCTCTGCCCCCACTGTCCAATTTCTTTTTTTTTTTTTGCATTTTTGGGTCACGCCCGGCAATCCTCAGTGGTTCCTCCTGGCTCTTCGCTCGGGAATTACCCCTGGCGGTGCTCGGGGGACCATACGGGATGCTGGGGATCGAACCCGAGTCCGCGGTGTGCAAGGCAAACGCCCTCCCCGCTGTGCTATCGCTCCAGCCCCCGTCCAACCTCTTGCGTGTTGGTTGCTAAGGAGCGTCAGGTTGGGCCGTCAGGACCGCACGCTGCTGCTTTAGCCTAAGTCTGGCCTTTCCCGTGTCAGCGCTGCCCGACCCCTCCCAAACGCAGAAGGCAGCATCGGGGTCCCCAGTGTGTGATTCTCCGCGGTGGGTGTCATTGCAGCTTCATCACGCTGACGACAGCTTCCTGGTCCTCACGACAGACGGGATCAACTTCATGGTGAACAGTCAGGAGATTTGCGACTTTGTCAACCAGTGCCACGACCCCAACGAAGCAGCCCGGGCAGTCACTGAGCAGGTGGGTGCCCAGGGCCGGGCCAGGGGCCTGGGATGGGGGTGAGCGCAGCGCCAGGGGTGTGTCTCAGCCGGGGGACCCCCAGGAACTTGACGTTTCTTAGAAAAATCTTGTCATTGAACTTCCACATCACAGTGAAATTTTCCCCTGATTCCATAGTAATTCTGATTTTAGGGTTTTTCTGCAGTTCCCCCAAGTAGTTAAGTGAATTGAGTCAGCCACAGAAATGGGCTGTTTATTTCTGGGTTTTGTATGCATCTTGAAATGCTCATTCCAATGATGGTGAATTGTGGTACTAGTAAACATGAAGGGGGCAGAAAAAAATGAATTGCTCAGGCACGGTTCCATCCCAGCACCATTCCAGGTTTTCTGAGCACCTCTCGGGTCAGTCCTAAGCACAGAACCGAGGAAAGCCCATGGGCACATCCAGGTGTGGCCCAAACCACCCCTCCCCGTGGTACTCATATGATGTGCCACACACGCTCCGATTCATCTATCTGAACTCCAGGTGATCTTCCACGATATTCTGTGCTTAGCATCAGCATCAGCCCTTTTCACAGATGAGGCAAACTGAAGCACAAGAGGCCAAAAAGGGGAGGTGATTTATTCAAGATTGCAAAGCTGGACTTCAGACTGACAGGCAAGCTCCCAAGCCTAACCACTTGACTGAGAAACCCTCACTCTCCCAGTAAATATCATAGATCAGAGCACTATAGTGTCGTTCAGCTTTTGATTTTGAGAAATGGGTATGGGCGGAATTAAAAAATAAATGATTGTGTGCCAATGTCTCTGGCAGTGTTAAAATTTGGTAGCTGGACAGTCCAAGAAAATGTAAAATTTTCAGTGTTTAATAGTCTGTTAATCTAGCAAACTCTCAAGTTAGAGCCATCATTGATCATTAGAGACTTGTTTTATTTCAACAGTTATTTTTTGCATTTCCTGATTTTTAAGTTTAGGGAGCCAAAATGTTGCCCAAGACTTTAAGGGATGGTATTTGTAATTAATACATCAGATCTTTCAGTAAAAAGCAATTATTTGTTTACGGCCGGAGAGACAGTACAATGCACAGAGCATTTGCCTTCTACAGCCAACCCGGGGTCCATCCCTGAGGCCCCATACAGTCCCCTGAGCTTGCCAGAAGTGGTCGTTGAGTGCAGAGCCAGGAGTAAGCCCTGAGCACTGCTAGGTGTGGCCCAAAAACAGATGAAAAAGAGAGCATTAGTTGTTGCTAATTATCAGGCAAGCATGAATTATTCACTGGACTAATAACAAGCTCTTGACATTAAAAATTCTACCAAGTCCAATGAATGTTTCTTTCAAATTTTAATTCCTTCTATCTTAAATGTTCCCTCTAATTTGTGAGAGCAGTGATATTTGTGGGCTGGAGCGATAGCACAGCGGGTAGTGCATTTGCCTTGCACGCGGCTGACCTGGGTTTGATTCCTCCGTCCCTCTCGAAGAGCCCGGCAAGCTACTGAGAGTATTCCTTCCACCCACATGGCAGAGACTGGCAAGCTCCCTGTGGTGTATTCGATATGCCAAACACAGTCACAACAAGTCTCACAATGGAGGTGTGACTGGTACCCGCTTGAGCAAATCAATGAGCAATGACGGTGCTACAGTGCTGCGGTGCGGTGATATTTGTAATGAGAGCATAGTAGGCTGCCATGTTTGCACATTATATTTCATCGAATAGTTCCCCTCATGAGCAAATGTAGATAATTAGAGTGGCACTGTAATAAAATTTCTCGGGTCAATTTCTGCATCCATAATTCCTCTGGAGATATATGTTTTATTTGTGGTAATTATTATTTTTTTTGTTTTATACCGCCATCATTTATTTGTGAACTGCATACTTCTTCACGCACACCCGTGAAAGACCAGTGTTGCTGGTGGGGGCCTAGGGGCACGCCAGGGGCGGGGACTGTGCTAGCCTCCTCCCCACCACCCACCCACCCCCAGCTAGCTCTCACCTTGCTGTGACTTTGGCGGGGAAGCATCTGGAGTTCCGTGCTTAGAAATCTGCCCGTGCCCCTCACTGCAGGGATGCTGCCCCAGAAGGTGGGACCCCGGGACCGTACCTGGACCCCAGGGGTTCTGGGAAGCAGGCGTGGGGTCTGCTTCCTGCCACCCGCCAGGTGGTACTTCTCAGCCAGAGGCCTGGTGATGCTCCCTGCAGGAAAGTAAAGTCAGCCTGAGACTGCCCCCACCCGCCCTCCCCAGCAGACAAGATCTGCGATTGCAGTTAAGGCCGTTCAGGAGAAGATGGCGAAGTGACAGAATGGGGATATATTTAGACAGCGGGAGCAGCGCGAAGAGAGACACCCAGGAAGTTCTGTGACACCCCAAGTTGGAGTGCAGGCAACCCCAAGTGTAGGGTTGTGAATTTCATAATTAGGTTGTAAATCTAATTTAGACCAATTAGACAGACGCGATTTCTACTTTTCAGTAGCATTGCCATGATAGTGTTTTTCTCTAAATTCCGCTCAGTTTGGTGAATAGAAACTGAAATTTTAGGACCCGAGTGAGAGTGCGGAGATTAAGGTGCTTGCCTTGCGCCTGGACTGCTTATGGCCCCCAGGTCCTGCCAGGAGTGACCCCTGGGTGCAGCCGGGGTATCCCAACCCACACCCTGGTCCTCCCGTAGCAAAAAAGAAAATTTTAGAGTTTGAATTTACCCCTTTTTGTTGTGAGTGAAGCTAAATGATCATTTGCACAGTTTTATGAGCCTTTTGTATTTGCTTGTTTGATTGAACCAAACCCAGACCACACCCACCAGGTAAGAAGCCCCATGGCCGGTGCCAGCGGGTCTGCTGGGCATGGGTGTTTGACCCTCCCCATACTCCTCCTCTTCATGGGTATCCCAAGAACTTCCTACGGAGCATATTCCACATTGAAAATATATATAAATAAATAATATATGTGTACATATTCCACGGGCTGGAGCAATAGCCCAGCGGGTAGGGCGTTTGCCTTGCATGTGGCCGACCCATCTGACCCAAGTTCGATTCCTCCACCCCTCTTGGAGAGCCTGGCAAGCTACCGAGAGTATCTTGCCCACACGGCAGAGCCTGGCAAGCTCCCCGTGGTGTATTCGATATTCGATATGCCAAACACGGTAACAACAAGTCTCACAATGAAGACGTTACTGGTGCCCGCTTGAGCAAATTGATGAACAATGGGAGGACAGTGCAGTGCTCTCTTCCACACTCCTCATCATGGGTATCTCAAGAACTTCCTACAAAGTATATTCCACATTGCAAATATATATTTATAGACTTTCACTTCGTTTCTCAGCCTGTACTTAGAGGCCTTTCTCGCCACTCCTTTGGCCCGCCCTTCCGCTCACCTGCAGTGCTCTGCTCTCTACCTGCCCCCCTCCCAGGCCATCCAGTACGGCACTGAAGACAACAGCACGGCCGTGGTGGTGCCTTTCGGCGCGTGGGGCAAGTACAAGAACTCTGAGGTCAACTTCTCCTTCAGCAGAAGCTTCGCTTCCAGCGGACGGTGGGCCTGACAGCAGTTGCTTCACCTGGAGTTTGCAGGTTCTCCACCTGGAGTTTGCAGTTTCTCCACCCGCAAGTCACTGATTCGTTCCACTGTCCACCGTGCCAGAGCGACCTCATGACTCCCTCGATCAAATCCAAGTCAGTGTCCCCTCAGTAGCTACTTCACCACCTTCGTATTTATGTTCCACTGAATACACTCAGTGTATGCGTGTAATTCTAGTTGAAGAAGCTCATGAAAAAGCGGTTTTGATACATCTGCTGGGTGTTAAGTTTCTCCTTTTCAAAACTCTTAGGCAGCTCTGGGTTACTGTTGGTCATTTATTTCTTCACTCATATATATGAATAGTTCCTGCCTTCAGATTTGTCAAAACTCATCAGTATTTCGATGACTACTCAGTGTGTTAGCTGCAAGGTGTTTGTTTTTAATAACTGTGTCTCAGAGTAAATCTAAAACCCAAATTTTCTGTATTTTGGATTCTGGACTAGTCAGTGGTAAATATAAGGGTGTAAAAGGATCGAATACAGATAACATGGCATGACTGAGTCATAAGCTTCTTTAGGAAAATGCACTGTTGGGATGTACGGAGCAAGAGATCAGCGGGGAGGGGGCTTGCCTTGCGCATAGCCGACCCGGGTTCCGCCCCCAGCGTTCCATAAGGTCCCCAGAGCACTATCAGGAGTGATTCCTGAGCACAGAGCCAAGAGTAAGCCCTGAGCATCATTGAATGTAACCCCCACAAAAAAAGCCGAAGGGGGAAAAAAAAAGCAAAATGCACTATGTATTCCAGCCGTCACAATCTTACTATCTCTATCCCAAATTTATTCCTTTCGGTAACTAAGGAACTGTAGAGATGTGCCTGTTCTTTTATGTCGGAAAAGGTACTGGGCCTAAGTGTCAGTGCTAGACAAAGTTAAATGCTGATGTTGCCAAGTGCTTCGTATACAGTTTCCTCCATGATGGCTAACCTGGTTTTTTGTTTGTTTGTTTTGTATATAGTATGTCCATATCACTTGTATGATGGCATCAGCAAGTTGGGGTGTTTGTAAAGTAATATCAAGTGATGAGACGACAGCTATCATTTTCATCGTTTGACTGTTTCTAAGTCTGAAAACAAGGAATAAATCTAGAACAAATTCTGTATTTCAGCCTGCTGTGAATCGGGAGTGTACAATTGTGCTTTTTTTATCTGCCTGTATGTCGGGTGTTAAAATGTGAATCTCTAGCTGTGTGCTTGGAATTATAAATGCAGTTTATTTCTACAGATGGTATGAACTTGCTGTACGCGTGGGTGTAGATACACATGTATTTTAGAGTAAAAGAAAATCAGAAGGAATGGCACCGTATAGATCCTTCAACCAGTTAACTGTAAATTTATTGATGCTTCTCCCGAAGGACTCTTGACAAAAATGAGGCTTTTCGTGTGCCTGGTCTTTTGAAGTGCTGGGAATCTCATGCAGGCCTCGGGAGTGCAAAGCTCGTCCTCCATCCCGTAAAGCAGTTTAATAGTTGAGAAGAACCTTTGGCTATTGGCAAATGAAGAAATAGATGGAAAGACTGGGAGGAAGAGTCTAATCTAATCAAACCCAAAAACTGGACAAGCGTGTTGAAACTACACTGTTGCTGCCTCGTGGTGTGCAGAGTATCTAGAATAACAGGATGGGAGAAAAACACCGTTAAGGATGTTCACGCCGTTTTGTTGTAGAAAACAAGAAAAACAAAAATGGTATAGTGTACCTTAAAACTCTGTTATCAGGAGTTGATTATTTTCTTTAAGTTTTATTTAAAGGCTTCTTAGGAAGAAAGGGACCAATCTAAACAATGCATATTTTCTCCTTGCCTTTTGGGGGAGTGGAAGAAGAGAAACCTTGAGTTTTCCTGCCTGTATTAATAAAGAATTATCCTTTGGGAGGAAAAAAAGGAAACTGTTTCAGGTCCTTTTTTTTTTTTTTCTAAGAAGTTTGGTGAAAGAGAAATATAACAGGAGAGAATATGATTACCTAGAACACAGAACCTGGGGGTGAAGACATAAGACAGGGGTTCCCCAAAAGACCCTACCACCACTGCCGAAAGAGAGGGACGGAGAGAAAGAGAGAAAGGGAGAGGGAGAAAGAGAGAAGGAGACAGATACAGATACTAATAACATGTATTTAGGAGCTTAGAGATTTCCCAAGTGGGGACAGAATGACCATATAGCGGGCGGGGCTCTTGCCTTACACACAGCCAACCGTATTGTATCCCCAGTGCTATATAGCGTTCCCCCAAGCCCCCACTAGAGTAATTTCTGAGTCCTGAGCCTGGAGTAAGCCCTGAGTACTATCAGGTGTGGCCCCAAAACAAAAGCAAAATAATTCTCCAGTCACCAGTAGGTAAATCTAAAGTATAAAATGTCCGTCTGTGGATATAGGTTTCCTTTTGGTTTTATTTTCCTAACACTTTTCCTCTTGCTTTAAAAATGGAGGGTGGGGGGCTGGAGCGATAGCACAGCGGGTAGGGCGTTTGCCTTGCACGCGGCCAACCCGGGTTCGATTCCCAGCATCCCA
>JAOXYA010095430.1:0-10987 GCA_028565675.1 Sorex palustris
TGTGTGTGTAGACCCTGTGTGAGTGGGTGTGTGTATATATGTGAACGTGTGTGAAGACTCTGTGTGTGTATGAGTGGGTATGTATGTGTGTGTGAAGACTCCATGTGTGAAGATATGTGTGAGTGGGTATGTGTGTGTGTGAATGGCTGAAGACTGTGTGTGTCTGTGTGTATGAAGACCCCGTGTGAGTGGGTGTGGGTACATATGTGAATGTGTGTGAAGACTGTGTCTGCGTGTGTGTGTGTATGTGTGTGTGAGTGAGTGTGTGTGTGTGTGTGTATGTGTGTGTGTGTGTGTGTGTATACTACAGTCTCACTCCTTTCTTCAACACAACTCTGGTTCAAGTCAGTGCTCCAGGTCTGGAGCCCCCGAGGAGGCTTTTCTGGAGAGGGGGGGAGGCAACTCCCTCCTGTAGAGCTGTGCAGGGTTCTGGGAACACACAGGGACCACGGCCACTGTAGGCCTCAGGGACTGGCTGTGCTGCTCCAGGGTGAGGAGAAGCCCAGGTCAGTGTTCGGTGTGGTGAGCGTCTGAACCCTCCTAAGGGCGTGTGGGGATCCCAAAGCCTGTAGCGTCCAGCCAGGGAGGAGCTCACAGGAGCCCACACCCACCTGTCGTCTTCTACTGGACATGCTGCTTTCCTGGGTGATCCCGTCCTCATCCTCTGGCTCCTGAAAACCAGGGCTCTGATTTTGTTTTTTGAGTCATGCTCAAAGGTGCTCAGGACTTACTCCTGGTTCTGTGCTCAGGAATGAATTCTGGTAAGACTCAGGGGAACCGTATGGAACCAGATGTGGTGCCAGAGCTAGAACCCGGGTCGGCTACATGCAAGGCAAATACCTTACCTTCTATACTAGTGGTCTCACTTTGTTGCCTTTTTTCTTTTTGGGGTCACACCCAGTGATGCTCAGGGGTTCCTCCTGGCTCTGCACTCAGAAACTACACCTGGCGGTGCTTGGGGAAACATGGGATGTCAGAGATCAAACCCTGGTCAGCCGCATGCAAGGCAAACACCCTCCCCACTGTACTATCACTCTAACCCCTGTTTTGTTTTGTTTTTTAAGGCAGCAGTTTCAGAGCAGACCGGTATGAGGCCTGGAGTGAGGGTGGCTCTTTCCAACAAAGTCTGAAAACAAATGGTGACAGCACCCGACACGTGAACCTACTCACATGTCACCGAACTCGCTGCCCTGACCAGTAAACACTAAGGAAAGGCAACAAAACCCAGACTTTCAACAGTACCCTGGCCGTCAGTCAAGGGCTATTGGGAAACTAGGAGAAATGTTAGCCAACAAGGAGCTTTATTGAATTCACAGACAAAGCCGGCTTCCTTTCATCATTATACATTTCCCCATTGGTAGATAGCACAGTCTCCAAGAAATAAAGTTCTCATTAAAAGGGATCTTGTGAGCCTGGAAAAATAGTACAGCGGGTAGGGCACTTGCCTTGCACACAGCCAACCCAAGCTCAGTTTCCAGCATCCCACATGGTCCCCTGAGTACTGTTAGGGTTGAGTCCTGAGCACAGAGCCAGCAGCAAGCCCTGAGCACTCCACGGTGTGGCCCAGCCTCTCCCTCTCCCCAATAAAATAAAAATAAAATAAAAAGAGGAGACTATGGCCAGGGGCAGGGGTGTAGCTCAGCGGTAAAGTGCATATATTTAGACCCAGGTGTAATGCCCAGCTCTGCAACAAAAAAGACACACAAAGCCTGTGGTGTTGTCACCTGGCTGGTGACACAGGTTATTCCTTGCTTTGTAATCCCTCACAGGATCAATGGGCATCACTTCCAGAAGCGCCTCCTATACCTCAGAGACCAGCACGCACCAGAGACCCACGGCCCTGCCTGGCCCAAATCTGACTGGTTTGTGCTTGCACGTGAAAAGGCAAAGGTATTTGACTGTTGTGAGGGCCACACCCTGTGCTAATGCCAGCAGCAGGGCGGATGGTGCCAGGGACTCGACAGATGCCTTTTGTCACTTGTGCCACATCCCTGGCCCTTCCGTGTGGATAAAAGTTCTTCAAAGCAAAGGAAAGGACTCCAAGTATAAGAGCCAGCCAGAGGCCCAGAGCGATAGTACAATAGGTTCAACGGGTTCAATCTCCAGCATCCCGTATGGTCCCCCCGGGGCCTGCCAGGAGAAATTCCTGAGCTCAGAGTCAGGAGTAACCCCTAAACATTGCCAAGTGTGGCCCCAAAACAAAACAAAAGGGCCATCAGAAACCAAGTGGACATCAAGATGGACAGGAGGGGGACCAGAGTGATAGTACAGCAGGTAGGACACTTGCCTTGCACACGGCTGACCCTGGCTTGATCCCTGGCACCTCAAATGGTTCCCCAAGCTTACCAGGCTTGATCCCTGAGTGGACAGCCAGTGAGCTCTGAGCACTGCTGAAGGTGGCAACGAAACAATAACAGATAAAAGATGTCCAGTAGGTACAGAGTGTGGCAGGGCCGGGGCCAAGGCCTGGGGCCTGAGAAGAGGACTAAATAACCAGAGCTGGCTGGTCAATGACTGGGACATGTCCGACCATCAGTGGTACAGCTCCAGTGGTGTCTGGCCTAGCCAGGATGGAAGGATGGGCCAGGGTGAAGATAAGCAACGCATAGCACAAATAGTGATACCACAGCGTTCTGGGCGTCAGAAAGCCTGTGCCTGAAGACTGAAGGAAGGCTTCATGGAGAAGGTTCCTTTTGAACTGGACTTTAGAGGCGGTTGTCTGGGAAAGAAATAAGATAAATACTTAAATCTCCCATGAACCCATCCAAGTTGGGTTACTGCTGGAGTTGTGCAGACTTTCTTCTCTTAGAAGTCTATTCATGGGACCAGAGCGATAGTATAGCAAAGATGGCATTTGCCTTACATGCAGCTGACCCAGGTTCAATCCCCAGCAACCCATATGGTTCCCCTGCATGGCCAAGAGTGATTCTTGAGTGCAGAGCCAGGAGTAAGCCCTGAGCATCACTGGGTATAACCCAAAAAAAGCCAAAAAATAAAAAGTCTATTCATTTTTCTTCCTTTATGCAGATCAAATTCCTGTATGCTCTCTTCTCTTTTACATAAAAGAGCATTTCCTGAAGTCTTTGAAACTTCCCTTGGGATGTTAGGAAACATTCCCTTAGGTGTCCAGGACCTGCACCAATGAACTAGTTCTCTGCTGTTGAACGTGGAGGTGATTTCCAAATTCACATTAATGCAGAAACAGATATTTTGTTCTCTGCTCTAACTAGTTCCCAAGAGTCAGGAAATTGGCTCAAGAGATAGAGATATTGAGAAATTCCTGATACCTATTGCTAAATGACTTTCCTAGAAAGTTGCACCAAAGGATGTTCCCTGCACATTCACTAATATCAGGTAACACTTGTTTACATGGCATCTCCCCAAATCATGTCTACCTTCCTGTCTCCAAGCCACGTGGTGCCTCCTTACATCACTTATGGCTGCACTTTCACACTGCACTGCACTGTCCTCCCATCGTTCATCCATTTGCTCAAGAGGGCCCAGTGACGTCTCCGTTGTGAGACTTATTGTTACTGTGTTTGGCATATTGAATACGTCACTGGAAGCTTGCCAGGCTTTGCCGTGTGGGCGAGATACTCTCGGTAGCTTACTGGGCTCTCCGAGAGGGGTGGAGTAATTGAACCTGGGTTGGCCACATGCAAGGCAAACACCCTACCCGCTGTGGACTAGGAGAAAGCCCCTGGGAGACCAATGCTCGGTCAAGAACGTGAAACCCGGGCCTCTGGACCATGCTCGGAACCATGGTGTGGCCATAGGGCACACTCAGAGAACTGTCAGTTCTGAGAATGTCACGTGCCCAGGTCCAGATAGGCCGGTGGCTTTCAGGGACATGCCTGATGGTCAGTGATACAGCCCCCCTGGTGTCTGACCCAGTCAGGATGCAAGGACTCCAGGTTTTTCCTAAGACCCGCCCAGCCAGGACCTCAATCCTCTGGACACTCCTGGGCCACTGTGGTTGCAAGTGGGCACCAACCAGAGCAAGAGGCCAGCTTCTGAGCAAGTCACACATGGGAAGGAGGCGGGGATGGTAGTGCGGCTTGCAGGACATGGGACTTTCTCGTCCTTTCTTCTGTGAGGGCTCCCCTTCCAATTATCCAATATCCTGGGCAGACCCTCCTGAGAGCAGTCAAGCAGTCATACCCTGTGTCTCTGTGACCACACCTCCATTATTCATGACATGCATGAAATTCAGGGGATTCCCCCTATCCCCCCCCCCGACCAGGCTCCCACTGGCTCTGGACAGGTCTGTGGTCGGTTGTGGTGGAGACCATCTGTGCAGTTGTAGGACCTCAGGGGACCAAAGCCACCCTGTCTCTGTCTTCTGCTCCTTGCATGCTGACCACACACTGTAAGGATGGACACTTGGATGGGACAGAAAGGCCTGAGTGTGGCCACTGGAATCACCTTAGCCAATACCACGTGCTGGGAAGAACTACCACATCAGCCCATGGAATGGCGAGAAACCACGGATCTGTCCTGTTAGGCCACTGAACAGCGAGAACATGACTCAGTCATAGCTGAGCCCACACTGACACCCTAGACTCACCTCCTGGGATATTCCACCGGGAAAAAGCTGCTGGGCCCTGGGGCCTGATCTTTGGCATTTTCTGCTTTCACAGGTGCGAACGTTCCTGGAGGAATGCAAGGGACACCGGGTCTCAGTCCAGGGCACATCACAAGCTGGAGTGTAGAGGTCAGCAGTGCAGATAAGACAGAGCAAGAGTGCAAGGCCAGCAGGGGTTAAGGATCTTGCCTTGTGTTGTCCCCAGGAAAGAAAACTTCCAGGAGAGCCTCAGCACAGAGCCAGGAGTAGCCCCTGAGTGCCCCCTCTTGTCCCCCAAGAAATAAATTCAACACTTACACTGAATGTGGATCTGTGGATTTGATGTTAAGACTCGCCAGTGGTGAGGGAGGGAGACCAATAAAAGCAGCTAGTGGGTCCCTGTGCCCGAGAGCTCAGAAACCCGGATTATTGTCCCTGCCACCCCAGCTGGGATCTGCGTGGCTCCAGAAACTCGACCACAAACAGAGAGACATTCCCACTGCTCTGTTTGTATCCTTCTTTTTTATATATATTTTTGGGTCACACCTGGCGATGCTCAGGGGTTACTCCTGACTCTGCACTCAGAAATTATTCCTGGCAGTGCTGGGGGACCATATGGGATGCTGGGAATCGAACCCGGGTCGGCCGTGTGCAAGGCAAACACCCTACCCGTTGTGCTATCGCTCCAGCCCCTCTATTTGTGTCCTTCACGGAACAGACAAAATGAGGCTGAGATAGAAGTCAGCCTCCTGATGGTCCTTGGAGTTTTCCCACCTGGTTGAAAAAGTTGGGGTGCACGGATGCCTTTGAGGGCACACACCAGCACGACAGGTGAGATAAGCCCCCCTCATGGGAACAAACCTGAGGATTTCTATCTTTTTCTCCTCTCTTCCTCTCCCCTCACACTTCTTCAAATAAGTTTATTTAAATAAAACTATTTGACTTGACTATTTTTTGTTGGCTTTTTTTCTTTTGAGGGGTGGGGAGAAGGGCACCACACCCAGCAATGCTCAGGGCTTACTCCTGGCTCTGCACTCAGAGATCATTCCTGGTGGGGCTCAGGGGACCCTGTGGGGTATCGGGGATCGAACAGGAGACGGACATTGCAAAGCATGATACCTCCCAGGTATCACTCCCGCCCCCTATTAACTATTCTTCTCCTGAAACTCTTCTCTGCGAGGGAAGGCAATGATCCTGGATTGCTTGTGTTGAGGTGAGGATTAACTTTTTCCTGCAAAGAGCAATTCCTTGCTCCAGCCTGCATCTGCGACTCCTTGAGGACTTAGGTGTGGGAGACAGCGTCCACAGTGTGTGGGGAAAATGGATTTCAGGTCCAGCTTGATAGTTGCTCAATGTAGCATCTGGGCCAGGCAAGAGCTGCTGCCATAGGCAGAACTCTGACAGGGCCCCATCACTGCCCACCTGCTGTGCCCCTGGCATCGGCTCCTCCCCCTGGGATGTGGCAGAACCTGTGACATGCTCCTAGCCAATGGGAGGGGCTGAAGATGATGTCTCCTGGTATAAGGCCCAGCCTTAACTGATTAAAGCAGCCCCCCTGCTGACCTAGTGGACAAGAGTTACCAATGGTGCTCCCCGCGGGAGGGAACCTCAAGCAGTCGACAAGCTGATGGCTAGCAGAGAACCTCATACCGCAGCCAGGAGAGGAATTTTGACAGCAACCAGAGGGAATTTGGAAGAGATTCTTCCCCAGTCGGGCCTCCACATGGGAGCACAGACCCCTGATAACTCAGTGCATACCCAGCTAAGCTGTGCCAAACTCTACTGGTTTTGTTTGTTTGTTTGTTTGTTTGTTGTTTTTGGACCACTCCTGGTAATGCTCAGGGGTTACTCCTGGCACTCAGCAGTTACTCCTGGTGGAGCTTAGAGGATTATATGGAATGCCAAGGATTGAACGTGGGTTGACCACGTGCACAAGGCAAGCGCCTTACCCACTGTCCCCTCTCTCCAACCCCTGTGCCCAACTCTCTACCCCCTGGAGACAGTGAAGCAATGCATGTGTTTTGATAGGCCTAGAGTGGTAATAGTACAGCAGGTAGGTCATTTGCCTTGCATGTGGCTGACCCAGGTTCAATTCCTGGATTCCCATATGGTTGACCCAAGCACTGCCAGGAGTAATTTCTGAACACCATTGAATGTGCCTCTAGCCCCCACTCCCCACTCACCTCCCACCAGAAAGAATATGCCAACGCTTTGTGTTTTGTTTGAAGCCTCTAGGTTTGCGGAACTTGATGGCGGAGCTCGAAAAATGAACACATCCCTGTATTTCCCCGGCAGCAGGAAACCACTGCAGGCTTGTCTCTGGGTCTCCAGCTCTGCCTCCCCACCCTCCACCACTGTAACTCGGGGAGGGCAGACACTCCCGTCTGCGGGGCTGGCAGGCAGCAATGCTCTGCGGGAGTGAGTTCGTGATTGCATGTCTGCCGCCCTCCAAGTAGGGGTACAGTTCCCCAAGAGCGGGAGGAATCTCGAGAACCAATGCACCTCCTCTCCGTTAGCTTTCCCAGCTCTGGACTGTCACTGGAGGAAATCCTGAATGCTGGTTGACACCTGCCTGTTTCCTCTGTGATCTGCTTTCACCATGCACTACAACCATGCTAGCAACACCCTTTCACACCCCAGAAGGGGAAACTGAGACAGGGCAGAGGGCAGCCTGCCTGTCCTTGGCCACCATCCCCCGCCCCCCTTCACTGGCAACTGCTGGGTGTGTCTGTCACCCTGGGTGTGTCCTCTGCAGGAGAAATGCTTGCCAAGTCCACCCCCCAGGCTGCGAGGGATTTTCCCAGGGCAGGAGTTTCCTGTCCCCCCCCCCCCCAGACAAAGCCTTCAGTGGCCCCTTGGGGACAGGAGCTATAGTGCCGCTTTCCTACCTGCCTCCACCCAAAGGAAAGCGTTGAGCGGTGACCCCCTTCTCCCCCTCCCTTCCTTCCCCAGCCCAGAGCTTATAAAGAAGATTCAGGAAGTGAGGAGCTGGGGGGAGGGTGTTGGAACAGAGAAGACTCCTGCTCTGAGGGCTTCCTGTGAGGGGCTGAGGGATTTGACCACCCATCCCAAGGGCACCCTGGGTCCTCTAGCCTGGGAAATCCATGGGTATCATGCCTCCTGCATCCTGTAGCCCTTGCTGGGGTTTCAGGGTGGGGTCCACAAGGGTGAGACTTCTCTGGGCGAGAAGACTCGCCACCTGTGTGGCCTGTCAGGAGGAGAGTTCGAACCCCGCATTGTCCCAGAGGCCAGAGCTGCATCCCGGGGGCCCTACTGCCTGTGATCCTGTGTCACGCCAGGGGTGCCCTCACCAGCACACCTCAACCTTGCAGGCTAGAGACCAGGCCAAGGTGCCAGAGTCCTAAAAGATCCCTGCCTTGGAGATGACAGCTGGCAGCAAGCACCATTCCTTAAAGTTGACTGTCCTCCCTCCCCCAAGAACAGACATTAAATGTGGGAGCCCTGCTGGTAAGAGCACTTAGAAAGAGCAGCTACTTGGGGTCCAATGATGAGACAGGGTCAGGGCACTAGCTTTGCATGTGGCCGACCTGCGTTTGATGCCCGGCACCAACCCCGACAGTTGCTTTTTTTTAAGTTGTTCATGATGATTTATTACATTCAATATTCCAACACCAATCCCACCACCATGATTCCTTCCCACCGCCATTATTCGCAATTTTCCCAACCACCACCCAAGTGTACTCCAATGGCATGCCCTAAATGTATTGTTTGTTATGGGGCTGGAGCTATAGCACAGCGAGTAGGGCGTTTACCTTGCATGTGGCCATCCTGGGTTCAATTCCTAGCATCCTATATGGTCCCCTGAGCACCGCCAGGGGTAATTCCTGAGTGCACAAGCCAGGAATAACCCCTGAGCATCGCCAGGTGTGGCCCAAAAAGAAAAAAAAAACCAGAAACATAAATGTATTGCTTGTTATGATTAATTTGCTAAAAATGATCAAAAAAGATCTCCTTAGAAGAAAGTGTGTGAAGACTGTTGTATCTCACCTTGGAATGATTTTAACATGTTGTTACAGGTGAAGCCTTGTGTGTTAATATTTTCTTAATTGAGATTGGTTGCCTTCCACTTTGGGCTGGAGCAACAGTACAGCGGGTAGGGGGTAGGGCGTTTGCCTTGCAAGCGGCCAACATGGCCAACCCGAGTTCGATTCCTCCGCCCCTCTTGGAGAGCCCAACAAGCTACCAAGAGGATCTCACCCGCACGGCAAAGCCTGGCAAGCTCCCCGTGACGTATTCGATACGCCAAACACAGTAACAACAAAGTCTCATGATGGAGACGTTACTGGGCCCTCTCAAGCAAACCGACGAACAACGGGAGGACAGTGACAGTGACATTGCCTTCCACTTTACATCCCATCCAATGTGGTGTGCTGCTCCTGGTATATCAGTGGTGGGGAGTCGTAAATGCTCCAGGAGTTCTAAAATTTTGATGCACCCCAGGTTGTTTGACCTCTGCCCCCCGACCCTGCCAGGAATGAGCTGAGCACAGAGCCAGGAGTGAGCTCTGAACACCAGTGGGGGTGGCCTTGGATTGAAGATCTGCTCTCGCGTTTCATTCATCTTTCTTCTGGTGTCAGGGACTGCAGGCAAGGCGGGGCTTAGCTGCTCAGCCTCCTCCCCACCCTTGGCTCTCGTGTCTTAATGAGCCCCGTTTCCTCTAAGGGTGCCAGTCCCTGTCACTCCAGTGTCCAGTTCCACAGAGATGGGGTGATGGGATCCTAGGAGCTGCAACCCACCATATGGGTCGCCAGCATCTGTCTCCACTGCATCCTGCACCCAGGCCTTCAGTCAGCAGAGACCAAGGGGGCCTCGATTCACATGTAGGAAATGGGCGCATCAGATGCCACAGTCGGCTGCCACCCACTCTAACGACGGCAATGGCCAGGAAACACTCTCTGCACCCGGGTTCTCCAGCTCAACCACCGTGGGGGATCACTGGGACTCAGTACCCACATTTCCTTTGTAAAGCGACTTGTCACCCAGCAGTCATGTGGTTCTTCCTGAATCTAAGCACAGTAACCTGCAGGCACCTTGGAGGGGCGGGGGGGGGGCGGTGAGCTGTGGGGGCCTGGGTAAGGCCACTGGGGACCAATGTGCTGCAGGCAGCCAGGAAGAGGGAGCTGAGGCCTGGGCTGTGAGGCATTTCCTGCGGAGGCCACAACCTCGCCTCCCCCAGGATTAACCCCTGAGTGAGAAGCTTCCCCGTAGGAGAGCGCCAGGGACCTGTGCCAACGAACAGACACAGCCAGGGGGATGTTGTGCCTTTGCGCATCTCAGAGGAACGGAAAGGTCATCCCTGGCCCCTCCCTCTCTGGTGTCCTGGTCAGCCTGGGGGGCTACCATGTCAGCAGGCCATTCGGGCAGGGGCATTAGCTTTAGAATGACCCTGTGGCAGGCCCTCCACTTACTGGTTTGGCACACGTCATTCCTCATTTTGGTTTTGGGTTTTCTCTTTTGCTTTTGGGCCACACCAGGTGGTGCTCAGGGCTTACTCCTGGCTCTGTTTTCAGGGATCCCTCCTGGTGGTGCTCGGGGGACCCAGTGCGGTGTCAGGGATTGAACCCAGGTGGATGGCGTGCCCTAGCTGCTGCATTATTTCCTGGGACCCACCGTGTCCTCTTTAAGCCTCTGGCTGGGTCTCCTCCCTCCAGGCCCACCAAGTGACTAAGCACTCTCGCCCAGGCGCTTCCACAGCCACTGTGTTTTCTTCTCTCCTTGCTCCTCTGAGCTACATCATCAGCACTGCCAAAACAAACAAAATGTACCCACTGCTGCGTGTCCTGATTTGGGTGGGAGACATAGCTTCGCTGTAGGGCATTTGCCTTGACACCCTGTGTTCCCTGTGTTCCAGCCCCAAAAGCCTCATAAAACAAAACACCAGGTATCGGGATGGTTTTCCTCGTGCGTCCCTCTCTGGGGCGAGGTTTAGTGGAGATTCATGGAAGAGCTGTTTTTCAGTTGCTCCTCTGATGGTTCTTCAGTGAACATCATTTCCCTGAATACCCATGACAAGGCCAGGAGGGCCTCTTTCCCTCATTCCTATTTTACAGCGGCCTCAGAGAGGTGAAGCCCCCTGCCCACGGTCACATGGGGAGCAGCAAATTACCGAGAGTGTTTTGTGCCCCTCGTGCCCCTCGCTGGCAGAGCACCAGGCTCCATCAGGAACCAGTGAGCCTTGCAGCCGGAAGGGCGGAGCCAGCTGCCAGTGCCCGCCACGCCCGAGCAGAGAGAGCTGGTGACTTTGTTCAGGTCCTTCATCATCCAGCTTCGTCTCCTCGGGGGACCCACATGAGCCCGCAGAGCAGCAGTTCTCCTGTATATGTGTGTGTGTGTGTGTGTGTGTGTGTGTCTATGAGTCTATCTGTGTGTCTGTCTGTGTATGTCTATGAGTGTATCTGTGTG
>JAOXYA010095441.1:0-10987 GCA_028565675.1 Sorex palustris
AAAATAAAAAAGAAACAAACAAAGAAAGAAAGAAAGAAAGAAAGAAAGAAAGAAAGAAAGAAAGAAAGAAAGAAAGAAAGAAAGAAAGAAATCAAGCAAGCAAGCAAGCAAGCAAGCAGGGTTTTAGGGCCAAGAGACAGTACAGGGGTTAAGGCACCTGCCTTGCATCCCAGGTGCCTACCATAGTCATGGTATCTTTGTTCAATGATTGTTGAATGACGGAATGAATGATACTTCTCAAAAGAGTAGTTTTCCCAATTAAACTTCTGTAATTTTGCTTCATTGGGGGAAAAAAAGACATCTGCTTTGTGTATTCTAACCCTGGTTCAATTCTGGGCACTTTATAAGGTCCCTGCCAGTGGTCACTCCTGAGCACAGAGCCAGAATAGTCCCTGAATACTTCCAGGCGTGACTCCAAAACCCAATAAATAAATATAAATAAAGCGAGACAAGCCCCTTCCTGGTCAACCTCATCCACCAGGACACAGAATTTAAATGTAGAAAAGCTTTAGGGAAGGCCCAAGAGAGCCCTGGGCTCAGAAGGCTCCTGCAGAGTAAGGGGCAGGCACAGCCCGGAGTCCCCTCGTTCCCATAGTGATAGCAGTGGGGAGGTGAGCAGAAGCCTGCAGAAGCTGGCAGAAGCTGCTCTAGAGATGGCAGAGGTGGCAGCTGAACAAAGAGAGCAGCTCAAACCCATTGTCAGAGTGTGACAGGTCAGTGGCTCTTGTACCAGCGCAAGGACAAGTGCCTCTGGGACTGAGCGCAGGCACCTGGCGATTTGCTCCATGGTTGTGGTGGCCGCTTCCTTGGAGCACTCAGTGTGTCTCTTGACTGAGCTCTCAGATCCTGAACAAGTGACTTCCTGGCCCTTGAGTCGCAGGTTTTTGGTATATAAGTTGGGAACAAGAGCATTGGCCTAGATTTATAGCGAGAATAAACTGCTAACATAAATTGTCTAGGTTTAGCTTATTCAACTGGATGTGTCTCAAAAACAAAAACAAAAATAATAGGGGCCCAAGTGATAGTACAGGGATAGGACATTTGTCTTGCATGCAGCTGACCCGGGTTCAACCCCCGGCATCCAATATTGTCCCCCAAGCTCCATCAGGACTAATTCCTGAGTGCAGAGCCAGGAGTAACCCCTGAGCATTGCCAGGTGTGACCCCCCCAAAAAAATCAAGCAAAAAATAAAAATTAAACAAACAGTATAATCTGTTTGTTGCAATTTTACACCCCCATTGCTTTGGAATTGTCTTTTTTTTTATTACTCCTGGCAGTGCTCAGGGAACCAAATGGGATGCTGGGAATCGAACCTGGGTTGGCCGTGTGCAAGGCTAACACCCTATCCCCGCTGTACTATCGTTCCAGCCCCCAAAAGTGTGGTTTTAAGTGTTTAATATATATATGTATATATAATTATCCGGGCTGGAGCAATAGCACAGCGGTAAAGCGTTCGCCTTACAAGCGGCCAACATGGCCAACCCGAGTTAAAACACTGCTTAAAAAGTAAAATAAAACTCCCCGGTAAGTTTGGTATATGACTCAGTGTTAGAACACTTGCCTTGCATGTTTGAGACCCTGAATTTGATTTCCAATACTGCATAGTCCCCCAAGTGCCACAGGGAATGACCCCTGAGTAAGAAGTTGAATGTTGCCCCAGAGCACCACCTGATGTGGCCCAAAAACAAAACAAATAAAACAAAACCCCCAAAGCTCCCTGGGTAAATTCTAGTGTACACCAAAAATTGAAAAGCCCTCTTCTAGGTCAGGATTACCAAACTTAGCGGATGATGTAGATCATCTTTTAGCTTAAAAGACACTTCCGGGGGCTGGAGCAATTGTACAGCAAGGTAGGGTGTTTACCTTGCATGTGGCCAACTCGAGCTCCATCCCCAGTATCCCATGTGGTCCCCTGAGCACCACCAAGAGTGATCTCTGAGCTCAGAACCAGGAGTAAGCCCTGAGCTCCACTGGTTGTGGTCCAAAAGCAAAATAATAATAATAAATTAAATTTTAAAAACTTTGGGCCTGAGGAGACAACTTAGGGGTGAAGGGCACATAACTTATATGCATAGGGACACGAGTTCTTTCCCCACCTGATCGGTAGAGCCGCATCCCACCCCCAGTCTCATGATGGAGTCATCAGGACAAAAATTAAAGTGAAATGTTGTTTTGTTTGGGGGCCATACCTGGCGATGCTCAGGGGTTACACTCAAGAATTGTTCTTGACTGGCTCAGGGGACTATAGGGAGGTGCCAAGGATTGAATCCGGGTCTGCCACATGCAAGGCAAGGGTCCCACCTGCTGTCACTCTGGCCCCTATAGAGAAATCCGTTGGCCTGATGTCATGGAAGGATATGTAGAGGAGCTCTAAAGCCTGTGAAAGCCCTGTCATCTGAGTGTTCAGCCCTGGCCTTGGACCCCTCATCTCAGGACATGGGGGATTACAAGAAAGAAAGAGGCTCTGAGCTGTGAACCCCTCGGAAGGATGGGAGTGCTGTTGTGGTATCCCGAGGTTCCGGGGACTCTGCCTCTTCTCCTGAGTCACAGTCCAGCAGACCTTCCCTGAGCTCAAGAGCACCTGTCTCTGCCCTTTGTCGTTTTGAGCTCTTAATGGGCTTGGCCCATCCTACGTGGCACCAATCCCCACTAAGCACATCCCCATTGCGGTGGGGAGTCTTGGGGCACACCAGGCGGGAACCAAAAGCTGCTCCATCACCCCCCACCCCCAGGCTGAAGAGACAGATCTTGACTTCCTTGGTTCTCATTTTCCATCTCCCAGTTAAGAAACCCAGCGGGCATCGCTGAAGGCTGGAAAAAGAAGAATGGGCAGCGGAGCGAGCGCGGAGGACAAGGAGCTGGCCAAGAGGTCCAAGGAGCTGGAGCGGCGGCTGCAGGAGGACGCAGCCCAGGAAGCCAAGACAGTCAAGTTACTGCTGCTAGGTGAGCACTGGGCAGGTGGTCCTGAGACAAGGGCCGGTTCCTGCTTTCCCCAGCCTGGGAAGTGGGGGAGGGTTCTAGCATGCCCCTGGGGAGGAGGACTGGAGGTGGTCTCCATCCCCCTCTCCACCATCTAGTCTCAGGTGTGGAGATCAGAAGCTCATGGACTGAGCCCCACATTGCAGGGAAAATTAGGGTGCCAGGGCTGCTCTGGCATTGAGAGGGATCGGCATAAGCCCATCTGCATCCAAATCTCACCAAACCTGACCCCTCCTTCCCTTGGGCTTGGTGACTGTGGTGATCCTGGGCACGCGGGCACTCTCCTATCAGGGGTCCCGGATCTGAACGCAGAGATCAGAACTGACCCTTCCTTCCACACCCTCAATGCTATGCAGTTCTGGGGGCAAGCCCAGTGGCTCATGCCCACTATTGGCCACTTCTTGTTTTCAGTAAAATATTCTGTAAAACATGGGCCATAGCAATAGCTCAGTTGGTAGAGCACATGGCGGGCAAGCCCTGATTTCAATCCCCTACACTTGTGTAGACCCCTGACCACCACCACGTGACTCCTCTTTAAAAAACTGGGGGTGAGGGGCATGAGGAGACGCCTGGAAGTTCCTGCTTTGTGTGCGGAAGTCCTGTGTTCCAGCCCAGCAGTGCCGGGAGTAACCCCCACGCACCACCAGCAACCCCTTCCTCCCCCGAAACTTTTTTTGGGGAGGGGGAGTTACACCCATCAGTCTTAAGGACCTACTCCTGGCTCTATGTTCAGAGATCACTCTTGGCAGGCTTAGGGGACCTTGTAAGATGCTGGAGATCACATCTGGGTCAGCCATGTGCAAGGCAAATGCCCAACCTACTGTACTATCACTCCAATCCCAAACCATTTTTTAAAACTAGGGAGTCCTAGGAAGGGAGAGATGGAATCTTTGCCTCCAGCAACTTTGGGGAGTGGTTTAGGTCTCCCAAATGGTGCCACTCCTGGGGTACTTTTAGTCACCTAAGTTAGCATTCCAGTGCCAGGACTGAGCAGTACGGGGAATGGAATCAGGATCAGCAGCATGCAAGGTCTGAGCCTTAACCCCTGTCCCATTTCTCCAGCCGCACCCACCAGCAGCCTAGGTTTCTTTGAACCCCCTGACAGATGGAAGTCAATGGTCTGAGCTCCTAAGAAGATCACGGGTGTGTGCTAGGAAAAGCTAAGCTCCTCAGTGGGTTAGTCAGAGAAACGCCCATGGCTACAAATAGAACCAAGACTACAGAATTCCAAGCGCTGCAGAGGGAGGCGAGGAGGCGCAGGGGTGGCTGTGGAGCAGAGGAATCCCAGGCGAGCACCCCTCCTTTCCCCAGAGGGAGGGGCTCACAGCAAAGATGCTGCACCCAAACCCCAGAGAGCACAGGAGCCTGTGGACAGGGCAAGAAGCCAAGGAACCAGGTGGGGGGGAGGGGGTGGAAGTGGGGGGAGCTTTTAAACCTAAGCAGCTTCTTCCTCAATCTGGATAAGCAGCTCTAGGGACCAGGCACTGGTGAGCTGGGAGGGCCACAGGCATCAGGACAGGATGCCTGGGGGGTGAGTCTGTGGGTGATACAAGGCCTAGGTAGGGGTTTTCTTGGGAGAGGGGGTGAGATTTTGGTTGGGGGTCACACCTGGCAGTGCTCAGGGTATACTCCTGGCTCTGTGCTCAGGGATCTCTCCTGGTGGGATTTGGGGAAACTATACATGGTGCCAGGGATTGAACCCCAGTTGGCCAGGTGCAAAGGAAGTGCCTCAACCTCTGGCCCCTGGTGGGTGGAGGGTCTTGAAGGAGAGAGATCAGAGTGTCAATGAAGCATCAGCAAGACAGGGAGAAAATCATATTTCAGTGACATGACAGAGTTCTATTGGGTCCTGCCCCTCTAGGTACAAATGGGGAGGAAAGGGTGGCAGAGGACTTCCTCTGAGCAGAAGTGACTGCTACTCCAGGACTACCCGGAGACATCCCCTCACCTTCCCTCTGTTGCTGTTGCTGCAGTACTGAGGGCGGCACACAAGGTCTAGTGTTCGGACACACATGACTGAGCCCCGGACTCACCTTTAGCTGCAGGGCCAGGGTTTCCGGAAAGCACAGCTGTTCTGACACATGTGGGCAGAAACAAGGACCCAACACACAGCCTTGTGCTTGCAAGGCAGTCCTTTAAGCTACTGAGCCACCCCTGGGGGCCAGGGAGACATTGTGTCTGGAACAGGGTAATGGAATGCTTCTGGTCTCCAGCAGGCGAAGACAGGGTGAGGGGGGGCTGCACAAAACAGTCCCCTGCAAACAAGAATTCCCCATGCCCAGTGCTACTAGTATGAGGGGGAGCAACTCAGTCTGAATTTAGACTGACTCACTGCCTCAAGCCTGGCAGGAATGAAGGGCAGGGACCCACCTGCCCCTGTGGGTTCTCCTCCCCAGGCATGTCCAAGCCAGCACTGGCCAGGCAGTCTCGACCACCTGCTGGCAGTGGGCACAGGGGTGCACTGTAGATATTGGACCATGTACATTTCTCCCTGCAGGTGCAGGGGAGTCCGGAAAGAGCACAATCGTCAAACAGATGAAGTGAGTAGGAACGAGGCCCCAGAGGATGGCGGGTGAGGGAGAAGGCATGGGGCCAGGAGGAGGGAGGGGGCTCTTTGGTGGGAAAGGAAACCAGAAGTGAAGGCTCTAAAGGACCCTGTCCCCGATGGCCCTCATCTGCCTGTCCCTTGCCTCTACTCATTGCTCACCTTGGGACAGCCACCAGAAGAGAAACCAGGTTCTTTTTTCCTTCTTTTTTGAGCCATACCTGGCTGGAGCGATAGCACAGTGGGTAGGGTGTTTGCCTTCGATTCCTCCGCCCCTCTTGGAGAGCCCAGCAAGCTACCGAGAGTATCTTGCCCCCATGGCAAAGCCTGGCAAGTTCCCGGTGGCGTATTTGATATGCCAAAAACAGTAACAACAAGTCTCACAATGGAGACGTTACTGGTGCCTGCTCAAGCAAATTGATGAACAACGGGAGGACAGTGCTACAGTGCTACCCGGTGGTGCTCAGGGGTGACTCCTACAAAGCTCCAGGGACCAAACTCGGCCCCCTGCGGGCAAAGCCTGCACTCACGCCTGTTGAGCTCTTTCTGGCCCAGACAATGGGGTCTTGTACACGTTAAGTCTTTTAGATTCCCTGGGCACTAGTCTGGTTCCTCAGGGCCAGCTGAGGTCCAGTCTGCCCTCCCAGGATCATTCACCAGGAGGGCTACACGCCGGAAGAGTGCCTGGAATATAAGTCCATCATCTACGGCAACATACTGCAGTCCATCCTGGCTATCATTCGGGCCATGGCCACACTGGGCATCGACTATGCTGAGCCGAGCTGTGTGGTAAGTGGCAACGGCATATGGTGGGGGGTGGCAGGAAAAGCTGATAAGAAGTGGACAAGTAGGCAACAGTCCTGAGGGGACTGGAGCAATAGTACAGCGGGTAGGACATTTGCCTTGCATGCAACTGACCCGAGTTCATTTCCAGCAAGCCCTGCCAGGAGAAATCCCTAAATGCAGAGCCGGGAATAAGATTGGAGCCCTGCTAGGTGTGGTCCAAAAACAAAACAAATAAATCATGAAGAAAGGAGGGTCCAAGAACTGAGAGCTTTTAATGTTCTTGCTCATTCTGGAGAGGGGTGCTGTCCGCCACTGCAGTTTGCTAGATCTCCTCTTTCTTCTGCCTGATTATCTTCTTTCATTCTTTATTTATTTAGGGGGTTTGACTCCACCGGACAGTGCCCAGAGCTTACACCTGGCTCTATGCTCAGGGATCAGTCCTGGAGGACCATATAGGATACTGGGATCAAACCTGGGTCAGCTGCGTGCCAGGCAAATACCTATCCACTGTGCTATTGCTCTGACTCCTTCTTTCATTATTTAAATGGCTCTGTTTTCCCCGCCACCTCCTTTTTCTCACTGAGGTTGTTGCACTGAGTAGAGGTCTCTCACTTTTTGTCTGTCTCTGTCTCTCTGTCTCTTTCTCTCACTCTTTCTCTCTCTCTCTCTCTCTCTCTCTCTCTCACACACACACACACACACACACACTCACACATACACACACAATCTTACACATGCACACATGCACACACACACACACACACACTTGGTGGTGCAGGATCACTTGCTTGTGCTGCTCACTGAGGGTGTGCTTGTTTATTTGTGGGCTCACCACAGTTGCACACTTGGACACCAAGTCCCGCACTCTAGCTGTGTTGTTCACACACACCTGAACTACTCTCTGTTCAGGACATGTGGATGACACCAGGGACTGAAACTGTGGCCTTGTGCTTGCAAGGGAGGCGCCTTTTCTGCAGAGTCATCCCTGGGCTCCTGAGTTAGCTTTTAGAAGCAAAAGCCCTAGCTTTTGTACTATGGGCCTGGAGTCATAGTACAGCAGGTAGGGTGCTTGTGCAAACACAGCTGACCTGGTTTTGATCTCAGCATCCCATATGGTCCCCAGAGTCCTCCAGGAGTGATTCCTGAGCACTGAGTGAGGAGTGGGTCTTGAGTACCACTGAGTATGGCCCAAACATCAGAAGGAAAAAGAAGCCTACAGTATTAACCAGTTCCTAGATTCCAATAATTGGAAAAGCAAAGGGTTTGGGTTACTGTCTTCTAACTTTGTCTATCTCATGGATAATATGGCCTTTATCATTTTTAAAAACATGGTGGGGGGCATAGTCAGTAATGCCCAGGAAGTCACGTGGTGCTGGGACTAAAGCTGGCCATTGCCCATGGAAGGTGTGTGCTCTGCCACTTGAACCATCAGACCCCTTTAACATAGTTGTTGATCACCCTGTAGTGATCAGGGCTATTCTTGGCTCAGGTGTTCAGGGATGACTCCTGGAAGTGCCAGGGATTGATCTGGGTTGGGCTGCATGCAAGGCAAGCACCTGGATCCCTTTATGATCTCTCCAGCCCTCAACACATTCTTTAAGTCTCCAGTGTTCCCAGAGCCAAGGAATCCCACTGTGTGGTGCTACATTCTGGGGTGACAAATGAGAAGTTCCACCTGGAACCTTAGCTATCCTTGAGCCAAGCTGAAGGTGGCTCCACAGCTTCCCCTCCCTTTCAGAAAAGCACCAAGAACCTTGCTTGCAGTAGGGTCTTTCTGGAGACCATCTCAACTTCCAGTTGCAGTGGGAACAGAAACTATTTTCCTCTTGGCAGTATTCCCAGAATCCTCCAGGATGACCACGATTTCTGTGTCCCTCTCAGCCTGGTTTCTGCCTTTCAGGATGATGGGCGGCAGCTCAACAATCTGGCCGACTCCATTGAGGAGGGAACCATGCCCCCAGAGCTGGTGGAGGTCATCAGAAGGCTATGGAAGGATGGTGGGGTGCAGGCCTGCTTTGACAGAGCAGCAGAGTACCAGCTCAATGATTCAGCATCCTAGTAAGTCTCAGAAGAGGGAAGGGGTCATTTGAGGTGCACTCAGGTGGTTAGAGAATCACACCCAGTTGCAAATCTCAAATGGGGCACTCGAAAGCAGGCAGGACACTATCCCAGCTTGGATCAGGCTCCAGCAGGTGGGGAGGTCATTCCCTTCAATATTTTATGATCCTGCCTGTAACACTGAGGCTCCAGGGTGGAGCTTGAAAAGGTTTAGAAGCTAATGATGTGCCCTCAGATGTCTGGCACCATTTGTAGAAAAGTCTTAGGCATGTTTCATAAACAAGAACAACTGAAAAGTAGCAGTGTTATGAAAAAGGTGGTGTATGTGATGGCATAGAGTTTCTATTCGCTTTATCACAATATTCATGACAGAAAAGATGTTCTATTATACAGTAGCAGAAATGGGTCTTTTTTTTTTTGCTTTTTAGGTCACACCTGGCAATGCACAGGGGTTACTCCCAGCTCTACACTCAGGAATTACCCCTGGTGGTGCTCAGGGGACCATATGGGATGCTGGGAATCGAACCTGGGTTGGCTGCATGCAAGGCAAATGCCCTATCAGCTGTGCTATCACTCCAGCCCAGAAATGGGTCTTTTTATGTGTATGCTTTTATTTTACCTCAAACTAGAAATATAGGGTAACCAAAGGGTAATAAAATGACAGGGGCCAAATAGGTGTACAGGGGTTAAGGCACTTGCTTTGTATGTGACTGATCCTGGTTTGATCCCCAGTACCACATACGATTCCCTGAGCACCACCAGGAGTCATTCCTGAGTACAGAGGCAGAGTAAGCTTGGAGCACTTCCAGGTTTGGCCTCCAAACACCACCCCCTCAAAAGTAAACAAATGAAATGTCAGGGCCTGCAAGTTGCAGCCCCAAGGACTGATTCGTCCTGTACACTGTTGGGTAAGGCCTGAGTGGTGCTCTGCCATGCTTGGAATTCAATGCCTTTATTTTTTCCTTTTAATTTTTATGAATCACAGTAAATGACAAAGTTAAAAAGTAATTAAATAATGCGATTGAATTTCAGGCATACAATATTCCAACCCCAATCCCTTCACTAGTGCCACTTCCTCCACCAATGTCCCTAGTTCCACCACCAGCCCCCAATTTTTTTTTTTTTGAATCACTGTCAATTGAATGTCTTTAGACAGACACATTTTGCCACAGTTCCTGCTTCCATCATGCCTCACTGAAGCCTACAGATGACCCCATATCCTACGCAAGGGTACTCTGATCGGCAGCCCCCACCCCCATTCTCTGAATCTGGCACATAGTCAGTTCAGAACCAGGAGTACACGGGCAGCCCTGCCCACAGCCCCCACCCTCAGACACACGGTTCAGACTTTCCCTTAGGGCTGATTTTCCAGCTGGTAACCCAGGCTTGACTCAAGCCACTGAACGAAAGGTAAGTTTTGGGGAAAGAGTGATGGTTCAGTAGGTAGGGCATTTGCCTTGTACAAGGCTGACCTAAATTCAATCCCCGGCACCCATTCTGGTCTCCTGAGCACCACCAGTCTAAGGAGAGTGCAAAAGAAGGTTTTGCCTCTCGTTCATTCTCCCTTTCCCCTTGTCTTTGTTGCTATGGTGACCAGGGGCTGCACATGTGGTGGTGTTACTCGCTAGGGGCCACAAACTTGGGGGCGTCCTGGCAATTTTTTTTTGCAGTGCTTTGTATACTTGGTTGCACCAGAGAAGCCACACCTTGTTGTGGCACCAAGGATCACAAACATCAGTGCCACCAGGATTGAGCTCAGCACCTGGGGCAGTGCCTGGGATCAAGTTCAGCCTTGTGCCTGCAGGGCTGGTGTGCTGTCCATAGTCTCTCCAGTCAGGGGGTCAAAGCAGGAAGCACACAGATGGCCACCACAAACCAAAGGAGGCTGGTGGGGGGAGTCGGAGAAAATCAACCTTATAAAGGTGGTTTTCCGAAGATAAGGGACACAGCGTTTACTAATCCTACTTCCATCAGGTAGGTGTTACAAACCTGTAATGAGACTGTGTATTATTACCCTTGGAATACTGATTTACTACGGGCCCAGGTATTTGCTTGGAGTATCAGCCCATTCATCTTGGTTAACTTGCACCACAAACTGTCAAGGGAGATAGTACTTTTTATTAATCTCACTTAGGATGAAAAACTGATGTTCAACAGAGTTCATCAATTTGCTCAAAGTCATACAGATAAATGGCAAAAAGTCTGCATTAGAATCAAGGTCTATTTGACCACACCATTAAGTAGTTTTTACAATTCACCACGCCTTCTGGGAAAGTGATTGCACACTCTTGACTTTATCCTTCATCTGTGAAATGCAATATGGAACTTGAAGACTCAGGAGATAAATGAGAATCCAAATGTGAGATCTCTGGTCACAGAAGCCACTTGTGTTCATTTTCTTCTCCTTTCAGTCATCTCATTTCATGTTTGTCTTCTGCCTTTTTTTTAAAGTGAGATTTTATTTTATTTTATTTGCTTTTTTTTTTGGGTCACACCCAGCAATGCACAGAGGTTACTCCTGGCTCTGCACTCAGAAATAACCCCTGGCAGTGCTCAGGGGACCATATGGGATGCTGGGAATCAAACCTGGGTTGGCCGTGTGCAAGGCAAACGCCCTAC
>JAOXYA010095456.1:0-10987 GCA_028565675.1 Sorex palustris
GTCTCATATTATGTTACTTTTTATTCCACAAATGAATGCAGCCATTCTATGTCTGGACAGTCATTCTCTTTCTGACTCATATCACTTAGCATGATACTCTCCATGACCATCCACTTATAAGCAAATTTCATGACTTCATCCAGATGTGTTTTCTATGTGTATCAATCACACCTAGGTCCTTACCTCAACGCCGCTCACATGTTCTATATGGTAGTAATGTAGGCAGGTAGACAGGGCAAGGCCCTCGGCAATAAAACTGAGGTCAACAGAACTTCTGGGAGGAAAACCCTAAGACCGATCCACCCTGTGGATACAGAAAAACAGACCTGATAAGACCTTCAGCAGACCCTGAGGAGGTTGGACCCATCCTTGTGAAGTTTCTCAAACCCTCTGACCTCTCCCTTAATCTGATTAAAATGTGATCCAGCCCCGAGAAGACTCCAGAACTTCCCGATCAAGACAACCTGAGAAGAGCCTAGGAAAGACATCTTGAACACATGGGCCAAGCCTGTGTGCTGCTTGCATCCACATGGCCGAATACAGGTGGTGCTTGAGCACTCGTGTTGCCGCATCTCCCCTCTTGAGATGTGTACTTTTATGCTTTCCTTTCCAATGCTGGGGTGTGTTTAGGGGCTCTCTCCATCCTTGGAAGCCCACATTCTCTCTTGAGTGCATTACTCAGTCTCTCTTACTCTTCACTCTCTCCCACTTTCTCTTCCTCTTTCCTTTCAAAAATCCTCCAACTAAAATCTGTTTTACTTCACTGCTTGTCAACTCCTGAAATTCTTTTCTGCGAGTGAGACAGGAACCCTGAAAACCCTGGGTAAGTCGTGGGACTGGTTCCTCCTTTCCTTCAAAGAGCAAATCCTCATTCCAGTCTGAGTCCATGGCTCCCAGAAAAATCGGGTGGCGGGAATCAACTCCCATGCCAAAAAGACCAAGCGAACTTCAAGTGTGGCCTAACAGCCACCTTGTGGGGCTAGCAGGGCTCAGGCCCATGCGGAGCAGGGGCTCATCTCAGACTTTACCGGTCCTAGTCTTCCCAGAGGGTCTTTCTCTCCTCCTGACTCATGTGAGCCACCCATGTTCCCTTCCTTGATTTAGTCTCTTCCTATGCCTGTGGCAAGCTTTCTACTGAAGACATTTTAAAACAAAGTTATTAGCCAGGCATTCAATGCTTAGACAATAAACTGAGTTACTTTGGAAAAGAATGTCCTGAACAGAATATGCATTCCCGGGGTAATTAAAATTCTTATGTACCGCTTGCTACAGGTAAAACATATGCAGAAAAAAAAGAATACACATTTATTGGGATGATTTAAATTCTACCATTTGAGGTCCAGCTAAGAAACTTTCTCCAAGGAGAGACAGAAGCTGTCACTATGAAACTTGGTTAACCCAGAGCACCTGGTCTTTTGTTTCCTTACCACGAAGCTAGTACTGTAAACTTTACAAAGTGTTATTTAATACCAAACCCTCAAAATATTTAGTAAAGTTTCAGAAATTTACTAATTGAAATGGTAGATGGTGGTTTCTACTTGGATTTTGCAAACATTGTGATATTGATTTAGTCTGCGTTCTTCAAGTATCTTTGAAAATCAATCACATTCATATAATCTAATTACCCTGTTTTCTTTAAATGCTATTTTTATTTCTAATCTTATGCTTTCTCAATGTTTCCCCTCCTTTCATGTCTCCCTCAATCTTAGACATACCTAAGGTTAAAGATCAGCTTTTAATCAACTTTCTTCATGAAGCCAGATGTGACTTCTAGAAACTACCACAATCATTTTTATTGGCTTCCTACCATTCCTGATATTTTCTTCTCAATTTTTATCACTCACATTAAATTTTGTTAATCTATTTTTTTCCTGAATGATTAGAATATCAACTCCACTTGTTCAGAGATTTTTTATTATCTTTCTAAACGCCTAAAAAGAAACTTAATTCCTTGCACTTTGCTGATAAATATTTCTTATCTGAGTGAATGAATGTTTTGGGTTGGAGATTAGAGAAAAAAAGTTGAACTTGAGAGTGAATGGAGGGTTTCATTTCTACTCTAGGATTTCCTGTAATTGCTAACAAAAAGTTGCATTTTTCTTAACTATTTTTATTTTCTCTTATGTTCCATAGGTTACTTAATGTAAATACTTAAAGGAAAGATGCCAATGAAAACAGAATCCTCAATGATTAAGATTTTCAAAGAAAAATTTATAAGTAATTGGTTTATTATCACTATGTCCACAAAATATCTAGACAAGTTATGGACTCTAGTGCTCACAGAGAATGACAACCATTTTCGGATGAATTTGGTTGATAATGGAATAAACTCAACTACAATACAACAATGTTATTAGACATATAAAAGATATATGTTTCATCTAAACTAATCATTGCCAGTGCTGCCAATGAGACATGGAAATAGAGAATAAAATAAATTAGTTTTTTCCAATCTCTCACATACTTCAGGATCTGCTAATGGTATATTGTTATAAGTACAGCAATATTATGAGGCAGAGATAAAAAGGATTGTCTGAAAATAGGAGGAAGCCATGCTGACAGGAGATAAGAAATTGGTATTTTTGTGACAATCTGGAGGAAGCAACAAATGATTATCAGACAGGCACATCAGCGATGAGTATGTTTAAAAAAAAAGAAGAAGGATTTGTGCACACAGTTGTCAAGATGGCATCTTTAAAGGCGTTCTCACTTGCTAATACTGAGAAAGACCTCGAGATAATTCATCCAAGGACACCGTACAAAAATATACAACTGCATGAAAAACAGGTTGGTTCAATGAAGAAATTCCTGACTTGAAATTTGGAAACTTGAGCATTCTTCCAATGGGTATTATTATTAGATAATAGCAATATAATTAACTGACTTTTGGCATGTCAACTAGATTTTCTACTTGGTATTAGTCCTATTTTCTAGAAAATAAATTGGCAGTACCAAATATCATATACATTTATCTCTAATACCAATTCTTACACATTTATTCTAGCTCATCTTATGAGAGACTTTTCTATGAGAATTAGAAAATGAGCCAGTGGACTCTAGAGTTGTTTTCCAATTGGTAAATTTTCTTTCAAATTAACTCTGATTTATGAGACTCTTGTACTTTCAGCCTTCACTGATCAAGACAGAGATAAACCCATTGCAGTAGGCTGTGAAGGAGTCCAGCTGAGAGTCATTCAATTTTGTGTTCCTCCAATCTCCAGCACTTATTGAAATTTTCTGTTTTTTCTTTAGCTTATAGTTTTATCTAAGTTTCAACCTATCCATATTCTACCTAATATTTAAGACTTACTCAAGTAAGTTATCTCTTTTCTCTGACTTTCCTCTTGCCACTAGTGTACATATCTATGGCATATTTATCATAAGATAAAAAAAACTACCTTCTTTATCCCTTTGCATAACTTTTTGTAACTTATCTCCCACCTCAGCTCAGATTGCAGCACACCTCGCAACACAAAGTTAATAAATGTTCTATCTAAAGAAGTACAGGTATCACACTGGTGCTGAGAATTTTGAGAATTTTTCCCTCATCCGCTTTATGACATAGGATGGGTATCTTGGATCTTCCAGTCTTATGGTTTCTATACCGTAGATCTTGTATTGTAGATGAAAAGTCCTTGGTAAATCATCATGACAGTTATTAATATAACACAGGGGCTGCATAAAAATGATGGAATTTGGGTTGGGGTTTTGGATCAAGTGTAGAAAACAAAAACTTTCATTTGTGAAACAGTGGATTTAATTTCTGGCACTCTAAGATATGGCCCTGGTAACCCTAAGCATCATTTCCACAAAAGTAACTCCAGCTCCCTAATCATTGAGTTCCAATCCTCAAAATGATGAATGTTTGAAACTTAAACTGTTAGATTCTTCTATTTTTAAACAATATTTTTGATTTAAATATTCTAAATGTTCATTTTTTAAACAAAATTTCTTCTGAAAACAACAATTTTTCTTGATGTTGATTTATATCATAATAGTATATTTAATTTATCATCTATGAGGATGAAATTCTAAAACTTGCTGTTATTTTTTCTCTGACATTCCAACTAACTTCGTCCCCCCAAAAGAAACATATTTAATTCCATACTGTTTTTATTAATAATTGTCTTAATCACCCCCCTAAAGCCTTATTTCTCCTTTAATAAAATTTGAAGTCATATGTTCCTTCATTTTCTGTACATTTTTCTCTAGAGATTTATTTCTCAAATATTTTCCATAATGTTTGATGTTTTAAAATCTTGATACAATCAAGTAGAATGAGAAAATTCTCTTTGTTATGAGTACATTATAATTAAAAGCAGAAATAGGACTGAGGTACACAAATCATTTTTCATTTTTAAAATTAGGGTTGCTTAAGAGATTTGAAAAGAGTTTCTTCAAAGCAACATCAGCAGCAGAAGCAATCACTTTGAAAACAAAGAAAATCTTTGTGGGTATCTCATTATTATTACTAGAAGATTAATGCAGCCAAGGACTTAATGCATGTTAAGATGAACAAGTCAAAACAATATATTGAGGTTGCACAGTGGTTAGGGTGTTTGCCTTGCATGCGGATGACCCGGGTTTGATTCCCAGCATCCCATATAGTGCCCCGAGCACTGCCAGGAGTAATTCCTAAGTGCAAAGCGAGGAGTAACCCCTATGCATCACCAGGTGTGACCCAAAAAGCCAATAAATAAATAATCAATATAAATTTTCAAAACAAAGACAGTATGTTTTTATTCATCATAAAATATTTCAATAACTGATTCACTTATTCCTGACAATCCACCTTGAGATGATGATTGTTATCTGAGCTCAGAGATATAACTTGTTCCACTTTGTAAATTTGGACCTTGTAGTTCTTAGATTTAAACTTAGGTTGGTCTGACTCTGATTGATTAATCTTACTACCAATAATAGGAAAATAAAACAACATATTGTACCATCAAACTGTTATCAACATGGGCTAACTGTTTTTGTTTTGGCATCACACCTAGTGGTGCTTGGAGGCTACTCAGAGCTCTGTGCTTACAACTCTCTCTTGGAAGTCCTCAGGGCACTAAATCATGCTGGGAATCAAATCTGGACCTCCTGCATACAAAGCATGTGTTCGGTTCACTGAGCTATTGCTACATCTCTAATCTGGGATAAATGAAAGAAAACCTATTTAAGTAAATTCCCCATTTGCACATCGTACATAAACTCTTCATATTGTAGTCCAGTATAGAAGAGGAAGATAAGACTAAAACAATTTAAAGTAGGATTTGAAACAATTTTGAAGAAGAAAATGTTGTTTAATTTTGCTAATTAGTATTATTATAGTTTTCCTTATTTATTGTGACCAAGTTAAGAAGATGATTTGCGTCCTTCAGTCTAACAGAATGTTTTGGAGGCAAGAGTCTAATTGAAAGCAAAAAAATCCAAAAATTAAAAATCTGCCTGGTATTTCACATCACTCTCAGATTATTGTGTAATTTA
This sequence comes from Sorex palustris, assembly GCA_028565675.1. Taxonomy (NCBI): domain Eukaryota; kingdom Metazoa; phylum Chordata; class Mammalia; order Eulipotyphla; family Soricidae; genus Sorex; species Sorex palustris. Next base: position 5,482 of record JAOXYA010095456.1, read on the forward strand.
AAATATTTAACAATGGATATAAAGTATCACATAGTAATTGGAGTTGACACAGGTCACAATCCTATGATTGGATCCTATGTATATGTGACCCATGTTAACACTGCGTTTTTTTGTGCCAGTTTGGGGAATGTTGTGGGAAGAGCTGGGATATTTGGATGGTACTCAGGAGGCTCAGAACAATGGATAGTAATAATATTTGGGATATATTTTAACAACTAGCATAGGTCTTATAATATGCACCTGCAATATATCATCTATGCAAACAAATACATCAACATAGAGATGTCACTTAAGGCCAGTAAAAAAAAAAAGTCTGGCTGTGGAATTGGAGTAATCTTTGGAATAATAGTTCTGCTCATTGATTTCATAAATATCCTTGATAAAGACACACATCCCCTCTAAACTTAAACTTTTGCATATATAAAGCAATTAATTAGCGTACCAAATCTGTTGTGTGGTTGGAAGATGAAAATTGATTAATATATATATCAAGTCCCTTTTATATAGGGGAGTTGTTTTTATAGGAGATAAATAACATTATAAATTGTCCTTAAATGTAAAGCACTCACTACGTTTGTAGCATTTTTAAGAAAGAAGGATAAAGAAGGAATGAGCATTAATTTATAAAGGTGTGTAAAAAAAATCCAGGTGATAAAGATGGGATGTTGGTATAAGAGATGAAAAAGAAGCAACAAATAATTCGTTCATTTTTATTGTTCAGAAGTATCAGCGATCAGAGCGATCACTGAAACTCGATCAACCATTTTGTACTTAAGAAACTGAGATAGATTGATAGACTTACTTGAAAATATAAAGAATGTTCCTGATGTGAATGCGACCAGACTTCATTGCGGGCACATGGCTTTTCCTTTCTCTCACACAGCTTTCCTCCTCCTCCTCTTGGTTTTTAGTACTCAAACTCAGGTTTCTCTTTAGCGCTCTAAGCCTCCTCGTAGGAGATGTATCAGACAATCCTCTTCTATTCAGTCTCTCTCTCTCTCTCTCTCTCTCTCTCTCTCTCTCTCTTTCTCTCGCTCTGTGTGTGTGTGTGTGCGTGCACACACATACACACACACACATATACACACACATGCGCGCCTTCCACCTTATGAAGTGGCTTTGAATTGGACTGAGAGTGAAAACAAGTGTGGGAGGAGAAAAAAGGAAACAGAATTTCCATGATGGGGTCTATAAGACTTTCCACCATCTAATTGCTTTCATAACAAGACACAGATCAGCACCATTGTAACGGGTCATGGGAAAGACTGAGTGCCCATGTTTCTATGACCCGGACAAACTCCACCTCAAGCTAGGTTGACTATTCTTCATTTTGTATAGCTCCAACCTGCAACATGATCTCCCATTTCTTCATAAATAGGAAACATCTTTTTTGATTCCTAACCCTTTCTCATCTTTCTGCAGTTTGGAAGATTATCAGAAAAAAATATCCTGTATGCAGCAATTTGAGTATTCTGAGTTTTCCATGGTGCAAGGGAGTTCAGTCTATTGGAGGGAAAGGAATGTTATTTGCAAAATTATACCAAGAAAAATTTACATTTTTTCATTTATTTGCATTTCCTCCTCTCCCACAAATAAATTTAGCTAAATAAATATTAACAGAAAAGTGTCTATTTTTGTTTCTCTTCCCCTTTCTTTTTTCTGCTTTGCTAATGCGCTTAAGTTTTGTGGGGAAAATTCTAAGTTGCTAGGAAAAACTAAAATGTTGTATTTGATAAAAATTATTCTTGTTTTCAAAATTTTAAGACACTAAATTTTTTAACGGGAAAACATTAAAGATGTTAAGAATAAGAAAGTACCAGTTTATTTGACTGATTTACATATAGTTCCCTAAGACTGGGCATCTTTCCTGATCATTGAGTTAAATCTGTATCTTCTCTGAATTCTATCTATAATTATTTTTCCTCTTTTGTGTGTGTGTGTGGGGTGAAGGAGTGGGCCTCACCTGACAGTGCTCAGGGCTCACTTCTGGCCCTGTGCTCAAGGTTCACTCCAGGGGTCAAACCAGGGACAGCTACATGCAAGGAAATCACCTTATGGCCTGGACTGTCACTCTGGCCCCATTTGTCTTTAGTTCTTCAGTCAATTTTCTTGGAAAAGTTCTTCCCCTCTGTATTCTTGTGTGTGTGTGTGTGTGTGTGTGTGTTGGGCCACACTCAGCTGGGCTAGGGTTCTGTACTGAACTCCTGGTTGTGCTCAAGGGACACTATGGGATGCCAGAGATTGAACCCAGGGATGCTGCATGCAAGGAGAGCACCCTACCCACTGTACTATTTTTCTGGCCCCTATAATCATTTTTTTTCTTTTTGGGTCACACCCGGTGATGCTCAAGGGTTACTCCTGGCTTTGCCTAAGGAATTACTCCTGGCGGTGCTCAGGGGACCATATGGGATGCTGGGAATTGAACCCGGATCTGCTGCATGCAAGGCAAATGCCCTACCACTGTGTTATCACTCCAGGCCCCTATAATCATTTTTTTCTTCCCTCTTTTTTTTCTTTGCTTTTTGGGTCACACCCTGCGATGCACAGGGGCTACTCCTGTCTCTGCGCTCAGGAATTACCCCTGGTGGTGCTCAGGGGACCATATGGGATGCTGGGAATTGAACCCGGTTTGGCAGCATGCAAGGCAAATGCCTTACCCACTGTGCTATTGCTCCAGCCCCATTCTCTCTTTTTATTTCAAAATTTCTACAACCCATTTCTTCTTAAAATCTATAGTTGGGGTTTCCTCCATTAGACCCAGATGTTGCATACTGGAAACAGCATTTTGGTTTTGACCTTTGGAGGAAAAACAAACAGTTCTCTATTATCAAGTGGAGATAAATGTCTGATCACATCCCCTTACTGTAACTCATGGTGGACTGTGTGAGTCATACTCTGGGGTGACACTAAACACCCTTTCCATTTCCTTACTAACATGTGAATCTTAAACCTTGAAATAGAAATGACTCTATTGGTTTCTCATTGCCTGCTTATAAGCTTAATCATAAGAGTCTAATTTTCAGAAGATCAAAGGACTTATGAGAAAGGGCTATTATAATTGTGAAGATTTTCTAAACTTCTTAGGTACCTGTGAATAAGAAATTATTCGTTAGCTCTTTTTTCTATTTTGCTATATCTTTAGTATGCTGTCTTTGGGATTTTGCTCAATAGATAACAAACTTAATTTGCCTGATTTGTCATAGAATTTTATACTATATAAGGATTTCCCCTGATTTATTTGTTGCTGTTGTTGTTTGGTGGCCACACCTAACAATGCTTAAGGCATTGTGCTTTGAGGTACCATATGTGGTGCTGGGACCAAAACCTGGTAGGCCACTTGTAAGTCACACATCTTACCATCTGTGCTATCTGTCCAGCTTTGCCCTGAATCTGTATTCACTCAAGCCTAACAACTGTTAGATATGATGTTTAAGTTGAAAGCTTAATTAGACACAGTAGCTGAAAGCCTGAAATTTTCATCTCTCTTATCCATGGCTACCTCTCATTGCCTAGAACGTACTTTTTTAAAAAAAATCTCTATCCAAGGCCGTTTGTTGTAAACAAAAATTACTAATACCTTTGTGTTTCTTCAAAATTATCGTTGCCATTTCAAACCATTTTTTGTGAGCAGTTTTTTCTTGTTCTAGTTATGGACTAGAAATCTACTTTTTTTTCCACCTCAGGTGAGCTGAGAAACAAGGGCATGGGAAAACCCAGCGTAGAGAGATTCTTTCCACTCTGTTTGACATGCTCAGTCTAAGGCAAGATATACTGGAGGAGTACGAACTTCCTTCTTACTTTTGAATCCCCATCCTTCAGTGTTACATGGGCTATTCGGTGATCAACATACTCATCCTCTCATTTCTAAGATGTATAATCTTAAAAGCAGCCTGGGAAAGTTGCTATCTGAGTCTTACAGTTAATGAAATTGTCCATTAGTGTAAATTCTCCCTCGCATCCAAACCCCAATATATATTCTTGTCATTTAGCATCACACCAGTTTTTGTTCAATAACTTAAAGAAAATAGTCATACCCACATAAACTAACATTAATTTAGGCTAGGTATTTTAAGTAGCCAGGATTATGGACATTAAGATTGAATCTGAAATGAAACTAGGAAACTATTCTACCTGAGAAAACTTAGAATAATATTGACATTACAACAAAAGGGAGTACAAAAAGATGCAGAGAAGCTTCTCAATGAAAAAGGTGAAAAATGATCTCTAAATATTTGTTTAGGAACCATCAAAGGAACACATATTTTATGATTCTAAGAAGAGTATCTGTCTGGTAACATGAACAGGAAGAGAAAAATTAATCAATGAACCTTCTCATTTCAAGATGTATAGTGATTCATTTTTAAGGGTTGAAGACAAGAATGTAGCTTTTCTTCTTACTTTTCCTATTCACAATCTGCCTTTTCTATTATCTGTTTGCTCCTCTTTTCCATAATCATCCAATAACAATCTTAAAATTAAGATGAAAATTTCACATACCTGTTTGCTGGGAGAAAGAGACGTTTGAGGCAAAGCAGTTCTCAAAGTCGGGCAAAGTTCTTCCCAAGCATCGGGATTGAGAGAAGGGTAAGGACAAGTAGCCTGTTGCATTCTGTACCTTTTTGTCTGTCCTTATTTCATTGCTGCTGCCAGCTTGAAAGGGGAAGCGGAAATGAGGACACACACACACACACACACACACACACACACACACACACACGCATACATATGCACAGTCCCCGCCTTTTTGTTCAGCCACATCCTTTGTTCTAGTTCAGGTTACTGACTGAAGAACAAAATATCTAAAGCCATCAAACTGAGCAGTTAGGAGACCTTCTTGGTAGAGAAAAGCTTTTGTCTTTCCAACACCAGAGATCTTTTTCTATTAAAGAAAAGATTCAGTCTATTTTAACTATATGTTAAAATCTTATAGTTAGGAAAAATCTTATGTAGGAAAGTCTTATCATTTACTAGAATCACAAATACAGTCCTCCCATTGTTCATAGATTTGCTCGAGCGGGCCCAGTAACTTCTCCGTTGTGAGACTTGTTGTTACTGTGTTCGGCATATCCAATACGTCACGGGGAGCCAATACGTCGTGTGGGCGAGTTACTCTCAGTAGCTTGCCAGGCTCTCTGAGAGGGGCAGAGGAATCGAACCTGGCTTGGTCGGGCTGCCTGTGTGCAAGGCAAACGCCCTACCGCTGTGCTATCGCTCCATAACTACAAAATAGTAGGCTGTTCCCTGAAGGACAGGCATTCCTGAAAATGATCTTATGCTTATCCCACAGAAAATGATTTGATAGCCTGTTACACACTTGAAATGACTCTAAGTCAAAATGAATCAGTTCTTCCTACCCTTTTCCACACTATGGTAAATCCCATGGGCTTGCCTTCAAATACCATATAACACCAAAAGCAACTATTTTCTTAATTTTTAAGCTATTGTATATTGAAGTACATAGTTATTCTCAATATGGCACTATATAGTTATATGCTTCATGCATCAT
>JAOXYA010095466.1:0-10987 GCA_028565675.1 Sorex palustris
GTGTGAGTGGGCGTGTATGTGCGTGTATATAGTATACACCGCCTAAAAAATGATTTTTGGCAAATGATTTTAGGCACAATCCTCTACCCTGACTATTGCAATTAAGTCACAATTATTTTAAGTTTTATTACTTTAGTACTAAGAATTAAAAAGTAGACTAGGAACTCCACCTGAAAACTTTGAACTACCTAATTCTGTTTCTTTCATTTAAAGCTCAGAAGTTATTTTAAGACAAAATAAAAGACAGTAAACTCGGGAACTCCAGGCCAGCTCTCAGTTTGTGGTCTGATTGAATAGTCAGATACATTCATTTTCTGTCATCCATGGCAGCAGTGTGATGGAGTCCATCCAATTCCCTCAGAAAGCCTGAAATTTTTACTATCTGCCCTTAGACATACAAAAAAAAAAATGCCAATCACTGAAAAAGATCTTGAGGAATGTCGTATACAACCCTGTTCAAATTGACATCACCATTCACTAAACCCACAGCAGCAGAACACATACTTAGCTGAATGACTCTGAATTCACTGAACCAAAGGATAGAGTTCAACCATTCAGGTTACTTTCTTCCCTCATAATATTTAGACTCAATGAATGAACCACCATCTTCCTAAAAATGAATCTAACACTGATGTCTTTTCTCACTGAAACAGCTAAAAGGATCACAGATAGTATCTTCCAAGTGTGAAAAAGTTTTTTTTTGTTTGGGGATCACACTCAGGCATGCTAGGGGTGAGAGGTTGATCCTGCTCAGTGCTGTGAGACCATTTAATACCGGGGATAGCTTCTGCACTCAAAAAGCACATGCGTCAGCCCATTGAAAAATCTCCTGGGCCCCTAAGAAGCTACCTTAAACACTTCTTAGCTATCCCAAGCCTATGAAACTAGGAATAATGACTAATCCTAGGAGATTTCTAAAGCATACCTGGGTAATGCTCTAGAAAAAAGTCCTCCTTTTCAAGATTGTCACAGGCAAACTGTATCTCAGATAAGAGACTTGTACTGTAGCTTCAGCATTTCTGTTTCCAGTACAGTTCTTTAATTTCACAGAAGACTTGGCAAGCAGCCACCATGATTCAGGACTGTCACAGTAAAGCCAAAGTAGCCACACAGACTGATTTTGCCACCACAGCCCAAGGGTGATTTATAGCAAATTCTTATCCATTCTGAATCATGCCTTGAAACATAGAGGCCAGATGCCCATTTTATTCAGAACAAAGATATTGAAGGAGTGCTCCATCACTTTATTTTTCTGGCTGAGCTGAACTGCTGGACGAAGTTTGAAGGGACAGGCACTCCTTCTCATTGTCATTTGTCAATCTCTTGGGAATTTCCAGTCCATGTTTGATTTCTAACTGCATCATGTCACTGGTTTTAATTCCATTTTCTAGATTACTTTTCCTGGAACATAGCAGCGTCTGAAGCAAATGCATTCCTTTGACCATTTTGAGAGTTTTATCATTTTTTAAAAAGAATTTTAAATAATTTTTAATGGGTGGGTGAATGAGGATTTAACCCAGGGCAAGGCTACATCCCCTCCCAGGCCCCACATCCTTATTCCTTTTCATCTGACTTGGAACAAAGAGCATCTGGAATAACTAATTATTACTGTACAAGGCAATTCAATGCCAAAAAGAGAAAATGGCTCTGATTTTCATTTGTAAACTGGCCAGATAAAGTTATTTGCTAATCAACTTTCAAACTTTGACTCTCTGGGCTGGTATCCTCCTGTGTGGAGTCTGTGATCCGGGACAAATTGTTGCCTCCACTCTCTGCAACCCCCACGCAACCTCAAGAAGGGTATGCCCACTGTTGGATCCCACTGCCAGGGTGCCTCAAGCAAGAGAACCTACAAGGACCCCATCATTCCCATCTGCCACACACTCATGATTTCTCTCCAGTCATCTTAGTTCTACCTGGTCCTCAAACCTAACTTATTTAGGTCTTTACCTAACTTCTTTGACTGCAGAAGGCTGTTCACCCTCTCTATGAAAGCCCTGCATCACTGTGTTTTCCACTCACCAGATATCACTTGCTTGACTTTAAAAAAGGTTTCCCTCTTTTCTCCTCATCTTCAACCACACTAAGTTTCTTTTTTTTTAAAGATTTTATTACTGATTGTGGGATATAACTTTACAAAGGTATTCATAATTAGGTTTCAGTCAGACAGTGTTCCAACACCCATCCCTCCACAGCGTACATTTCCCAGCACCAGTGTCCCCAGTTTCCCTCCCATCACCTCCCCACACACGCAGCCTACCTTTTATAACAGGCATTTTTCTTCTCCATTTCTCTTTCTCTTTCAATTTATCCAGGTTAAATTCCTTAAGAAGTCCACCCATTCTCCTATTGAAGCCTGTTTGTGCTCTTCCCCAAATCTATGCTCAACTCATGATGGTTTACAGATTAATTCCTGTGTATTCCTTTAGCTTGTGATTCCCACACATTCATTGATAATGTTGATTTGACCTGGAGGTGCAGAGAGATACCTAAAAAACATTTCTTGGATATTTTGACACTGAGTCTAAATTGCAAGTGTTAGAAATAAGGTCTTGCAATAAAACTAAGAAATGACCTTCAATAATGCCTGCAACTCTAAGTATTAGATAGGAAAATTATGAACAGTCAATTCCATAGGAAAGGTCAAATTTTAATCAAAATACTAAAATAAGAAAGTCTGTCTTGTGCCAAATTTACATTAAAATATGCAGCATTAAAGATTTTCCCCCCAAGGCCTAAAGGAAATAGTTTCTGAATAGCTAATGTTTATGGTTAACAGTGATTTAGAAAAATATTTCCAATTACATGGTTTCCCCCAAGTGAAATAAGGAATACAGTTCCTATCAAACAAATAAGAGCACCCAGAACTCAAGAAAATAGTGTACAAAATTAAAGGGTAAAAGTAAACTAGTATTTTATGAGCCAATTTCATAGAAATAAAGAACAAAGATATAATGACAGAAAAGCTGCAAATGATGATAAATGTATGTTTTGGGGAAAGAAAGATAGCTATTGGCATTATTTTATGGGATTGAGAAAAGTATTTGTTTTCTTTAAACATGGTAGTATCATTTAGTAATTACAAATCTTTTAAGAAATTGAAAGATTACAAAGTTCTAAGCAGACATTTTACTTTTTATAGGAATATTCAAAGCAACATTAATATCTGCAAAAAGACAAGTGATTAATATGATGGAAATATTCATATATGCATACTATACCCACACAAAAGTAAACATATGTGTATACATAATATTTTGACACTAGCATGAAGTGATGCTTATGGAACGGTAACTGCTCAGTTTATGCCAGAAACTAATTAGGCACAACACAGCTATGATCTCATCTGATCTGCAGATCTTTCTCTTGGGAGGTAGAAATTATCACTCCGCTTTTACAGATTAAGAAACTGTCACAAGAAAGTTTATTTGGGGTTAGGGAGGATGACTCAAGGGCTAGAGCACATGGTTTGTGTGCCCAAGCTTTGTGCTAGGTTCCCCCCAGTTCCACTAGGAGTGCCTGCCACCACCACAGCACCCCTCCGGGTGGCCAAAAAAGAAGTGTTCAACTTTCCCAAGATGATAATTCAATGTCCAAACTAGAAAACTGCATCATTCACATTACTTTACTCTATAACACACAAGCACACACACACACACACACACACACACACAGCAAACCCTATATGTATAGATAGGTTCTTAATTGTAGAACACATTAAATTGTAAAATGAATTAAACATGGGAAAGAATTATAGCCATAGAGCAACAGGAGTTCAGAACCAGTAGGGCAGTGGGGAATGCTACTTCCTTCTCCATGTTTCTGAGGGGCTGCATGAGACCAGGAGGCATGGACCAGTCTTACAGCTTCCCTGTTCAGTCTCCCTCCCAGCTGGCTGACCCCTATGCTATGATCAGCCCCTCTTATCCTCATTTCCTATATCCATTTCTTCCTCTTTTTCATGGACAACTTTCCTAAGGTGCTTCTGTATGATCTGGTTCTGGTGTGCACTTCAAAATAAGACCATTTTGTTCTTCTGTTCACCTGCCTTGCCTGGATGCCATGGCTTCAGATTTTATTGTGTTCATTCCTCCCTCAGCATTAGGCTTCAAGGGGCATCTGTAATGGCCTGTGGCTGTAATGACAGAAAATATTTGGAAAAGGTGATAGTGCACATGCGTGTATACACATGCACACAAACTGCTCCTAGCGCTGTACAAGTCACATTGATAGCCACCTCTCCCCCAACATCTCAACTCTCCAACTCTCCCAATCCTGCCCCCCGCCTCCGCCTTCATCGACCTCCAGCAACCCAGCCTCCATGGCTGCACTGCAGCAAGCATCCTCAGGCATATTCCATTATGAGTCTAAGGAGAATGTCTGTGGGATACAGGCCCAGAATAGATTTGCTGAAAAAGTGGTCCCAGATTTCTCTACGATGGCTCCCTTCCCTGTCTACACCTCCTCTGGAGGATTAAGCTTCTCATCTCCAACCACAAACTGCCTCTCCCCCTCCTTTCTAACATGAGAAGGTATCATTTGATAATAAGAAACATCAGCTTTAATATAAGTGGATCCCGATGCTGAGGATTTTAATGATCCAAGTCTATCTTGAGTCTAAACCCTCCCTTCCCCTCTCCACAACAACAACATCAACATAGTCATAGTTAAACTTTGTCTTTCTTAACTCTAGAGGGAAATGTAGAAAGTAGTTCTCAAATCCATGGGAATAAATGCAACAGTGTTGTGGGATTTAATGGCATGGCTTTCCACTTACATTCTGTTTATACTGTTATATGCCATGCATTTGGAATGATACACAATTCTAACCACCTAAATACACTGCAGTGAGGGACTGTGATTATGTTTTCAGGATGAACTAGAGGAACAAGAAAAGAGACACACTGTTAACAGTCCACGTCCCCACATTCCAACCTTGAATTTTCTTTGATCATACTATCTGAGGTACCCTCTAACAAACCTCCTTTCCAAAATGTGACTATAACGGCAGTGCTGGGGCCCAGGGCATTCACCTGGGAAATCCCATTCATTAGGGACTTTTTCCTCCAGGGAATAGATGCTGGGTTTGAAAGGTGACAGAAAAAAATGTGGTTCCAAGAGAGGTGCTCTGATAAGGAGAAAGCTTTTTTCCATTCAAGACAACACCAAGGTTTTTGCCCCAAACTAGGACCCTAATATTAATTCTTTTCTTTCTTTTTTTTTGGGGGGGGGTGTTTATGGTCACACTCAGCGATGCTCAGAGGATACTTCTGGCTCTGCACTCTGGAATTACTCTTGGCACTATTCAGGGTCTGATATGGGATGCCCAGGATCAAACTCAGGTCAGCTGTGTGCTGAAGCAAACACCCTACCCACTATACTATCACTCTGCCCTCCCCCGATATCATTCTTGAAGTCTTTGTTCCTTCGCATTTAACCCATACCCATAGAAGGAAGGGTGTGGGGGAGGCTTTATATGGTAAATCTTCCTCCGATCTGCACACTCATCTCATCCAGTCCAGCCTTTCCATGTCTACCACCTCTTCCCCCAGTCAGTCCAAGACATCATCATTTCTTTTTCCTCCTGAAAGAGGGGACTGGCTCTTTTCTCTGGTTTTAGAGATTAGGTCAGCTGTATTTCTTGGGGATTTTGTGTTTTCCTCACAGCAGAGAACTGTCACTGTCACTGTCCTCCTGTTGTTCATTGATTTGCTCGAGCGGGCCCAGTAACACTGTGAGATTTGTTACTGTGCTTGGCATATCGAATATGTCATGGATAGCTTGCCATGCTTTGCCATGCGGGTGAGATACTCTCAGTAGCTTGCCGGGCTCTCTGAGAGGGGTGGAAGAATCGAACACGGGTCGGTCTTGTCAGATGTGTGCAAGGCAAATGCCATACCCACTGTGCTATCGCTCCACAAAACCATATTTTTAGAGTAATTTTTTTCAAAAACAAGCAGAAGGTATCACCTTAGACACTTAACTGTTCCCTTTGCTTCCAAATAAACCCCACTAGCCCTTCATGTGGACTCAAAGTTTTTCATAGTCTCCCAGGCCTTTACATGGCATCCTGAGACCCCCTCCTTTATGGGACTTGGCCCCACCCCTGTTCCTTAGTATTCCTAACAGGCAAAATGCTCACCTCTTCCTGAGTATTTTAATTACTTTTTATCCTCCAGATGTACTCTATCTCCCTTGCTCTTCTAAATTCCTCCCAAATTCAGCTTTCAGCCCCTTTCAGCTTTCAGCTTTCAGGCACTGTTCCACCATCATAATCGCCTTTTCTGTATATTCAATACAGACAGGTATAATGCTATCAAGTCCATTTATTGCTCTTGCTAAACAGGCATTTAAAATGTGTTTCTGTCATTTTCTAAGAAACACACCCACTGTAGGATGTCAAGGTTCATTTCTACTTGATTTACTCTATTTCTAACAGGCAATTTAGGATAGTGTTTTTTTTTAACAGATTGTCATTTAGCAAATGAAGAAAAGAGAAATTAAAAGTGAGTACAAAAAGATGCTTTGGTTATTCTCATTCAAAAAATGGGTAGTGAGTGTCTGAAGGTAAAGCAGCAACACAAAAAAAAGATAGCAGCTTTTAAATTCACAAGACAGACCTTTAGTGCCACTTTCTGGATTAAAAAAAATATGATGCCCCTCAGTATTGATGAGTGACAACTTAAAGATGCAAGGTTTAAGTGCATAGAATTCTACAGCCGAAATGAAGCAACAACAAAGCAAGAACACTGGGCAGTTTATGTTTTAAATTACTATGTCAAAAGTAATATGGAAAAATGCACAATGAGTTTTATTTTATATGATTCTGTATGATAATATCATACATCAAACATCAGCCAAGCGGCACAAATGCTGACCAACTTCGACTGTGAGTGTGGAAAGATCAGATTACAGCTGAATCTCACGAAGACTATGTTCATGAGAAACGGTCTTGTTTCTGATGTTCCATTCACCTCAATGGGATGACCATCTCCGAATGCAACAGTTATGTATACCTAGGTTGAGAAGTCAACATGACGAATGACCTGACACCTGAGTTGCACAGGCGGAAGAGAGCAGCTCAGAACGTCTTCAAGAGCATTGAAGAAATAGATAAGAGAATGAAGAACCTCTAGCTCTGAGAACATCTCTTCGATTCCACTGTTCTCCCTGCATTAACATACGCCTCAGAGACCTGGGCCCTACAAAAATGGGATGAGAATGCTATTCAGGTCTCTCAAAGAGGAATCAAAAGATCTATGTGTGGAGTATCATGCTTCACTCAAAGGAGAGAAAGAATCTGGAGTTTCGACCTCCGTCAACGATCAACGCTCAAGAATCAGGGATGCTGTCTCGTTTGCCAAGGCATCAAAAATCAGATGGGCTGGAGACGTAATGAGATTTAGAGATGACCGCTGGACTAGAGTCATTACCGACTGGATTCCACAGGGCATCAAAAGATCGCTTGGACGCCCACCTACGAGATGGTCAGACTTCTTTGTCAAGACCCTGACTAATTAGTTTGAGGCTCCTTATGTTCCTAGAACGAGCAGATGACATTAGGCTATGCTAGCATGCAACAGAGATGGAGACGTTACTGGAGTCTGCTTGAGCAAATCGATGAGTAACAGGATATCAAGTGATCAAGTGATAATATTTCTGATTTCATAAAGTTTATCCTGAATACTGGAAGCATTTAATTTCTGTTCAATAAATATGATTTATTTTTTTTGGTTTTTGGGTCACTGGGTGATGCATAGGGGTTACTCTTGACTCATGCACTCAGGAATTACTCCTGGAGGTGCTCCAGGGACCATATGGGATGCTGGGAATCGAACCCAGGTCAGCCACATGGAAGGCAAATGCCCTCTATGCTGTCGCTCCAGCCCCCCCCCATTCTATTACAATGTTTACCAGTATAATTTTGAAAGTATATCTGTCTCTACCCTTTAAGGATTGAGATATAGTCTTCCCAGTCATGTATTTCCCTTTGGAAATTTAGTAGCACAAAAAATTTAACAGGTTAAATTTCAGGTCTCTTCTAGTTCAATCTGTGGTTCTATTTCCATGTACATAATTTCTTTGGAATTTTGTCACTTAGTACATGTTACTAGGGAAAGTTGTTTTTTAGAGCTGCTGTTTTATGCTCTTCTTTATACTGATGGTAGGAGTAGTCAAAGCAAATACAAAAATCATATTTTCATCTTAATTCCATTAATTTAGCAATAAATTGTATTTTGGGGAAATGTCTTTTGTCATTTAAGCATTCAATTTATAATTTCTACATCTATTCTCATAATCATAGAATTTTAGACTAAGCTGGTAAATTTTTTCAAAAGATATTAAGAAAAAATATATAGTTGATAGACTTAGAATATCTTATCCTGAATTTGAAGTTTTTTAAGTAATAGGGAAAACTATATAATTAAAGCTATTATTATTAAGATGTATAATACAGATTTATAATTATATTATTTATATGCATTTATAAGCTAGTGTATACTTCTTACTTGATGGATGGAAATCTGTCACTCTGTCCATGAATTTTTCATTCAATCAATTGTTTTCTCTTTTATCAATTACTCTTTGTAATGTATTCTATAAAGTGAAATATGCCAAATGAATTTTCACAGAAGAATAAATCTTTTGAAATACCATGAGTCTTTCAACTGTATCTATTTAGAATGATTATTAGATCAGTTAAAATGTCTCTACACTTACCTTGGTGGGCTACAATTTGCCTGTGCTATGCAGGAAACTTGCTTGAGTGAAAGAAAACTTTTCCTAAAACAATCTTTTTTTTTTATATAAAATGATATTTGCTTTAAACTTACTCTGGTAGTTACTAATACTCCATGCCAAATCTTTCAGCGTCTTTTCTTTGAAGCAACACACTATTGTTCTTGGAAGTCTCTGGTTAGTGGGTAGGGCATGTGACTACTTTTCATCAGGTTGTTAACGAGAGAAAAAAGTACTCACTTCTAGAGTGAGCTTTTGCCTTTCTCTTTTAGATGATTCAGGGCTTTCTTCTCCTTTGCTACAGTGACTGGTGGGGGCTTCATTGGGGCTCTGGAGTGAAGGAGATAATATATCCAGTCCACCTACAGTGATCATGTACTTTGAAGAGAAGTAAATCAGGTTGTTATAAACCATTCAGTGATCTTTAGGATATTTTCAGTCTTTTCTCATTCCATACAAATTCTGTTGTTAATTTTTCTCGATCCTAGTAGAATAGCATCTAAATTTGGATGAGGATTGCCTTGAATCTATATAATAGCTTAGGTAGAATAGTCATTTTGATAATATTGTTCTTCCAGTCCATAAGTTTAGGATATTTTCCCACTTCCTATGGTCTTTCTCAATCTCTTAAGTGAATTAAAGTTATCATGATACAGATCTCCCACATCTTTTGTTAAGCTGACTCCTAGATACTTGATGTTTTGGGATCACTGTCACTGTCCTCCCTTTGTTCCTCGATTTGCTTGAGGGGGCCTAGTAACATTGTAAGACTTGTTACTGTGTTTGGCATATCAAATATGTCACCAGTAGCTTGCCAGGCTTTGCTGTGTGGGCAAGATACTCTCGGTAGCTTGCCGGGCTCTCTGAGAGGGGCGAAGGAATTGAACTTGGGTGGGCCATGTTGGCTGCGTGCAAGGCCAACCACCCTACCCGCTGTGCTGTCCCTCCAGCCCAGTTTTGGGATACTATTTTAAATGTAATAGATTACTCGATTGCTTTCTCCTCTGCTTCATTGTTTTTATATAAGAATTCGACTGAATTTTGTACCTGACCACTTTGCTGTTTTAGTTTTTTGTTTCTAGGAGCTTTTTTGTGAACTCTTTGGGATTTTCTATGTATATTATCATGTCAATTTGGATCAATTTGGATCCTTTGAATTTATTTTTCTTGACTGATTTTTTTACCTCTAAAACTATGTTGAATAGAAGTAGAAAGAGTGGACATCCTTGACTTATACCTGCTATCAGAGAAAATTCTTTCAGTCTTTTATAATTAAGTATGATACTGGCTGTAGGCTTTTTATAGACAGTCATAGTTATTTTCCCCTTACCCTTTATATAAACACTACAGTTTACAAAATTGTTCATGATGACTTGTTATAGACATTAAGTATACCAACACTAAACCTACAACCATTGCACCTTCCTAACATGCTTATCTCCAATTTTCCCAACCATCTCTTAAGCCTGCACCCATAGCAGACCCTCAGTAATTTATTTTATATTGATTATTATAATTAGCTAAAAGAATGTTCAAAAAATATTTCCTCAGAAAAAACTTAGTGAAGCTTGTTGGATCTCACCATGGAGCCATTAAGCCCTTGAATAAGGGACTACTAAAATGGTGTTACAGGTTTAGCCTTCTGTGTTGATATTTGAATGCTATCTACATTACATTTTATCTAATCTGTTGATACTTGGATGCCATCTACATTACATCTTATCCAGTCTTATCCAATCTGGTATACTACTCCTGCTTTATCACTGTTGGAGAGTTAGAGATGTCACATGGCTGTAAGCTCTAGGAAATCAAACATGTTTAATGGGGTGATAAAGTTGGAGTTAAGTTTTTAACATGGTGTAGGATTATAGGTTTTGGGGCTTGTGCATGACAGCCAGGGCTTCCAGAAATACAGGGAGATAGCGGAAGGTAGCCTATCCCTGACTGTGAAAGCCTGGAGATTTCAGTCACAAAAAAAACACATACCTGAGTTTTTAACAGATTAATTTCTGCATGAAGCTTGTCCTGAGCAGTAGAGTCCAGCCAGGAGCATGGTGACAATTGTGGAATGTGGAATGTTTTGGCTGCTGGAGCTCTGTTTGGGCAAGTGCAAGACTCATCTGCCCCACTCAGGATGCACCATATGACTCCATCATTATTATCTTGAAGAAGGTTCCTTACATCCCTATTTTGTTGACAGTTTTTATCATGTGGTTGTTGGATCTTGTCAAAAGCTTTCTCTGCATCC
>JAOXYA010095483.1:0-10986 GCA_028565675.1 Sorex palustris
TTCTTCTTCTTCTTCTTCTTCTTCTTCTTCTTCTTCTTCTTCTTCTTCTTCTTCTCCTCCTCCTCCTCCTCCTCCTTATTCTTCTTCTTCTCCTTCTTCTTCTTCTCCTTCTTCTTTTTGCTTTTTGGGTCACACCTGGCAATGCACACGAATTACGCCTGGCTCATGCACTCAGGAACCACTCCTGGCAGTGCTCGGGGGACCCTATGGGATGCTGGGAATTGAACCTGGGTTGGCCACGTGCAAGGCAAACGTCTTCTCCACTGTGCTATTGCTCCAGCCCCTAGAGTAGTTTCACAATTGGGTGACGGTTTGGGGGTGTCAATGGGACTTGCTGAGGCTTCCGGAAGTGCAGGGAGGTGGGGGGAGGTAGCCCACCCTGACCCCGAGAAAGCCTGGAGATTTCTGTCACAGAACCCACATACCACAGTGGTGGAGGGATGGGTGTTTGATCGTTGTATAATTGAAACCCAAGCACCGAAATTTGTAAGTCTACAACTGGACCTCATGGTGTCTCACTCATAAAAATTCAAAACAAAACAAAACAAAACAAAAAAACCCCCCACCCCACATACCAGAATTTTACAGCAGATTCTACCTTGGTGAGGTCCGTCCTCAGATAGAAGAGTCGGGCTCGGGGTGTGGTGGGGATTTAGAATTGTGGAAGCAAGCGGGTGGATGCCGGGGACTCCTTTTTTTGGGGGGGTCCCAGGTGAACCCACCCCCCCTCCAGATTAACCCCGGTCTGTGCACTTCATTTTTCTTCTTATTTTTTTTTAATTTATTTTTGGGTCCCACCCGGCGAATGCTCAGGGGTTCCTCCTGGCTCTGCACTCAGGAAGGACTCCTGGCCGTGCTCGGGGGACCCTATGGGATGCTGGGAATCGAACCCGGGTCGGCCACGTGCCAGGCCAACGCCCACCCTGCTGGGCTCTTGCTTTGTCCTCTAAATTTTTATCATAATTTTTAAAACTTTTATTTATTTATGTTTTGCTTTCTGGGTCCCACCCGGCGATGCTCAGGGGTCCCTCCTGGCTCATGCACTCAGGAATCCCTCCTTGGCGGTGCTTGGGGGACCCTATGGGATGCCGGGAATCGAACCCGGGTCGGCTTCTTGCAATGCCAACGCCCTATCCTATCACCGCAGATGTGTCGGGATGAACCGTTGTCTTTTTCCCATCGTGTCTTTGAGCTGTGTCCTTGGCCGCGTGCCGCCCCAGCACACAGGGTGGGTGATAAGAGGCTGGAGACGTGGCATGACACTTGGGCATGGTGGGCTCGTGACTCAGTTTCTCCCCCCACGCATGAATCACGATGTCAATCACCGCAAGCATGAATTTTCTCGAGGATGCTTCTGTCGGAATGAGTCAGATATTGGCGGAGGGATAACAAATCTCCTCTCTGTCCTGTCTCTAGGGAGGGGAAAAAGAAAAGATTGAATTTCTGGGTTTCAAGGCAAGTCCGGGTCCCTGCGATGGAAAACGGGAAAACAGAAGTCATGTTTTTTGTGACTCATATTCCCCTTGGCGGCACCGCATGCCAACAGGCTTTGCCAACCCAGGAACATGGTGGCTGTATTTTGTCACCAACCCCACACAGCCGGCAGCCGCCCCGACAACTCTGTGGGGTGCGGGAGCACCAGGGGGTGGGTGACGCCTGCCGGGGAGGCGGGATGGGGCGCAGGGGATGAGTCGATTGCAAACGAGAAGAATTGTCTTGCAGTGCTTACTCGGCCAATCACCGGTCCAATGTTGTAGGGATAACTCGGTTTGAGCACAAGGCACTGTGTGGAGGGAGAGAGAGACAGAGAGAGGGAGAGAGACAGAGACAGAGACACAGAGAGAGACAGAGAGAGACAGAGAAAGACAGGGAGGGAGAGGGGGATGGAGGGAAGGAGAGAGAGAGACAGAGACAGAGACAGAGACAGAGACATCCCTGTGCCTCATTCTGCATTTTATCCGGTCTGCTCCTCCCTTGGGTTGACCTCTCTAGGTTGCATTTCTTTGCCTTTCGTGCTGGGTGCCTCTCTTGGGGGAGGAGGGGTGGGCGTGAGTACTGCTCAGGGCTCAGTACTCAGCACTGCTCAGGGCTCAGTACTCAGCACTGCTCAGGGCTCACACTCAGTAGTGCTCAGGGCTCAGTACTGCTCAGGGTTCAGTACTCAGTACTGCTCAGGGCTCACACTCAGTAGTGCTCAGGGCTCAGTGTTTAGTACTGCTCAGGGCTCACAGTCAGTACTGCTCAGGGCTCAGTACTGCTCAGGGCTCAGTACTTAGTACTGCTCAGGGCTCACACTCAGTAGTGCTCAGGGTTCAGTACTCAGTACCGCTCAGGGCTCAGTACTGCTCAGGGCTCAGTACTCAGTACTTATCAGGGCTCAGTACTCAGTACTTCTCAGCACTCAGTACTGCTCAGGGGTCACACTCAGTAGTGCTCAGGGCTCACACTCAGTACTGCTCAGGACTCAGTACTGCTCAGAGCTCAGTACTGCTCAGGGCTCAGTGTTTAGTACTGCTTAGGGCTCACACTCAGTACTACTCAGGGCTCAGTACTCAGTACTGCTCAGGGCTCACACTCAGTAGTGCTCAGGGCTCAGTACTGCTCATGGCTCAGTGTTCAGTACTGCTCAGAGCTTACACTCAGTACTGCTCAGGGCTCAGTACTGCTCAGGGCTCACTACTGCTCAGGGCTCAGTACTCAGTACTGCTCAGTGTTCAGTACTGCTCAGGGCTCACACTCATTAGTGCTCAGGGTTCAGTACTGCTCAGAGCTCACACTCAGTACTGCTCAGGGCTCAGTACTCAGTACTGCTTAGGACTCACAGTCAGTACTGCTCAGGGCTCAGTACTGCTCAGGGTTCAGTACTCAGTACTGCTCAAGGCTCACACTCAGTAGTGCTCAGTACTCAGTACTGCTCAGGGCTCACACTCAGTACTGCTCAGGGCCCAGTACTCAGTACTTCTCAGGGCTCAGTACTGCTCAGGGCTCACACTCCTCAGTACTGCTCAGGGCTCAGTGTTTAGTACTGCTCAGGGCTCACACTCAGTACTGCTCAGGGCTCACGACTGCTCAGGGCTCAGTACTGCTCAGGGCTCAGCACTGCTCAGAGCTCAATACTGCTCAGGGCTCAGTACTCAGCACTTCTCAGGGCTCACACTCCTCAGTAGTGCTCAGGGCTCAGTCCTGCTCAGGGCTCACTCCTGGCTCCGGGCTCAGGCGTCCATCCTGCTGGGAACCGTGGGGACCAGAGACGGTGCCGGGAATCGAAACTGCATCCTCGGCAGATGTTGGTGGCTGCAAATGGTCCTGGTGCTTTTTCGGTCTCCCCTGTGCCTCCCTGCGTGGACTCTCGTGGCACGGAAGGACCGTCCCTGACTCTTCTTCCCTTGCGTGGCTTCTCCTCGATTCGCTCCCTCCCTCCGTCCCTCCCTCCTTCTCTGTCTCTGTCTCTCTCTGTCTCTCCTTCCCTCCCTCCTCCTCTGTCTCTGTCTCTGTCTCTCCCTCTCCCTCTCTCTCCTTCAGGAAACTGCACAAGAATGCGAAGGGTGTCCTGCCTCTTCCAGCCTTTCATTGTACCTTATTGCTGAGGCTCCCAGACCAATGCTCGTGGCATCGGGGTGGGGTGGGGGACCCGGGCCCAGAGCCCGGAGAGTTGGTGGCCCAATGGTCGGGTACCAGAGGTGACCCATTGAGCTCCATTTCTAGTGCTCTGAGCAGACACAGGGGTGACAGGGATGCTCATTCCCTCTCTCTATTTCTCTCTCTCTTCTCCCTCCTTCTCTCCATCACTGCCGCCTAATTTTCCCCTGGAAACCACCAACCCTTGGCTAACGCCGTCTCAGGGGTGGGTGGGGGCAAACGCCGCGGAAAATCACGCTGGGATGACGACTCCCAGGAACACCATCGCGGGGGTTGCTTTGCCCTGTGGGTCTGTCGTCTGCAGCATCTCCAGAAAAACACAGTGAAAGCTGGGGATGTTTCACTCCGCCGCACCCATCCCGGTGCCTCTGTTTCCCCCTGTGTTGGCCACGACCTCCCCGAACACCCCCCACCCCCCATGGCAGACTGTCTTCAAACCACTCTGCCTCCGTCCCCCGATGCCCGGCCACCAAGGAGGTAGTCCAGGTTCTCTCAGAAGCTTCCGGAACCCCCGCGACTGGTTTCGACATGCTTTGTTCCCCTCACCAGGCGGCCCTACCTGAACACAAAGACGGCGCCAACGACTCTCCACACCACGCTCGAGCCCCACCCAAGACGGGATGAACCTCACCCAAGGGTGGGCGGGCGGGCAGGCAAACCCAGGTACGCGGGTAACCGTGACTGAGATCTCCAAGCCCGCTGGGACCGGGACTGGGCTTCCTCCCCCCAGACCCCCACTTTTCCAGCAACATGGCAGCCACGCCCACAAACTGTCCCCCGACGCCGTGTGATCCCACCAACGGCCAAGACCCAGAGACTCCCAGAAGACAACGCACGTTGGAACGATAGCACAGTGGGTAGGGCGTTTTTTTTTGCCTTGCACGCGGCCGATCTGGCCAACCCGGGTTCGATTCCTCCACCCCTCTCGGAGAGCCCAGCCAGCTCCGAGAGGATCCCGCCCGCACGGTGGCAGAGCCTGGCAAGCTCCCCGTGGTGGCGTCTTCGAGATGCCAAACACAGTGACAAGTATCACAGTGCAGATGTTACTGGGCCCACTCGAGCAAATCGATGAACAATGGAAGGTCAGTGACAGTATTATTATTATTATTAGTTTTAGTATTATCATTATCATAGCTTTTTTGGGTCACACCTGGTGATGCACGGGGGTTCCTCCTGGCTCTGCACTCAGGAATGACTCCTGGCGGTGCTCGGGGGACCCTAGGGGATGCCGGGAATCGAACCCGGGTCGGCCGCATACATCTCCCATCCAGAGTGACCATTGCCAACGATTTTTGGTCATAATGGCCCCATTCTCCGTCTCGACTGCCTTCTCCCTGTGTAGTTGAAGCAGGCGTCCAACCATAGACTAGTGTTCCTGGCGCTAGTCTCTCTACGGTCCTTGGGTGTCCGTCTCCTACTATGATGTTTTATACTCCGCCAATGAATGCAGTTCCTTCCACGTCTGCCCCTCTCTTCCTGATGCATTTCACTCAGCATGAGACTCTCCAAGACCACCCACTTGGAGGCAAATTTCAGGACTTCGTCTCTCCTGACAGCTGCGTAGTGTTCCCTTGTGTAGACGGACCAAAGTTTCTTGAATCAGTTGTGCCTTCTGGGGCACTCGGGTTGCTTCCAGCTTCTGGCCATGGTGGACAGTGCTGCCAGGAGCAGACCGGTGCGGGTGGCATTTTTCTGTTCTGCAGTTTGTTCTGTGTCCTCTGTGGGAGTGTTTCCAGAACTCCTATTCTGGAAGCTCAGTTCCTAGCATTTTTTTTAATTTAATTTTATTCTTTTTTATTTTTATTAGGGAGACACCATGAGGTCCAGTTGTAGACTTACAAATTTTGGCGCTCGGGTTTCAATAATACAGCGATCAAACACCCATCCCTCCACCAGTGCCCATTTCCCACCACCACCACCACGGATCCCAGTATCCCTCCCACCCCCCATCCCCCTCATCCCACCCTGCCTCTGTGGCAGGGCATTCCCTTCTGTTCTCTCTCTCCTTTTGGGTACTGTGTTTTGCAAGAGAGGCGCTGAGTGGCCATCATGGTCGGTCTAGAGTCTACTTTCCGCATGCTTCTCCCGTCCTGGGAGGATCCTCCCAGCACCCTTGACTTGGTGCTCCCTTCTCTATCTGAGCTCCCTTTCCCCCTAGCATGTGCGGCTGGCCTCCAAGCCATGGAGTGAACTTCCTGGTCCTTAATCTCGGCTCTTCTTGGGTGTGAGTCTCCTGTTTTGTTCCTTTATGTTCCCCAGATGAACGCAATCTTTCTAAGTTCATAGCATTTTTTTTTTTTGCTTTCTGGGTCCCACCCGGCGATGCTCAGGGGTTCCTCCTGGCTCATGCACTCAGGAATGACTCCTGGTGGTGCTTGGGGGACCCAATGGGATGCTGGGAATCGAACCCGGGTTGGCTGCGTGCCAGGCAAAGGCCCTCCCCGCTGGGCTATCACTCCAGCCCTTGAATCATTATTATTATTATTATTATTATTATTTTCTTTTTGGATCACACCTGGCGATGCTCAGGGGTTCCTCCTGGCTCATGCACTTCACGAATTGCTCCTGGCGGTGCTCGGGGGACCCTATGGGATGCTGGGAATCGAACCCGGGTCGGCTGCATGCAAGGCAAACACCCTTCCCGCTGGGCTATCGCTCCAACCCCAGCCCAACTCTTTCACCTCTGGGGGCTGGCTGACCTCTGAAGCATCTGAGGACCTTGGGGTAAGGGACAAACATGCCACCCACCGATTTAGCTCACGGTTGCTCCGTTTGGGGTCAAGGCAGACAACACCCCGAGCCTCGGTGGCTACCCCATCAGCTCAGCCCATACTCCGAGTATCAGGGTCCTGTGACCCACCCAGTCTCCTTCCTCCTCCATCCTGTGTCACCTCTTGGTTCCCAGCCTTCTGCAGAGACCCCCCGGGGCCCAAGGGGAAGGACCTTGGCACCTCTGTGTCCTATGTCCTTCCCAGGGAGGGTCCGTCCCCAGGGTGCAGAGTGAGGACCCTCACATATCTTTTAGGGGCACCGCTCCACCCCCAGCATGGATGTGCAGTTCCTTCTGGGGCTCCTGGGAGGGTCCTTTCTGCTCCCTTCCAATTCCCGGGGGCTCCGGGTGTCTGCCAGGGGCTTCTGCTCTGGGTCTGCGTCTCCTCCTGTGTCTCTGGGCAGGACACTGGGGCTGGAGGGAGGTTCCCCTCCTGTAAGATGAGCCCCTCCCCGCCCCGGCCCTGTCCACCCCATCTGCAGGGACACAGTTTCCAGATGATGTTCCATTCTCTGGTTCCAAGGGATCGGCCACAGAGCTATTCTCTTCCCGCCCCAGATGTTGTGGGAATGTGGGCGCCAACCAGTACCCAGAGGCCCGGTACTGAAAGCCACACGGTGGGCAGCGAGTCCCGTCTCGCGCCCTTCCCAGAGCCTTCTGGGAGAAACCGCGAACCCTTGCCCACAAGATGTGGAAACCCGGCTAATTGCTGGTGGGGGAAACTTGGGCATAGGGCCAGGGCTGTATCCAAAGCACCGCTCTTGGGCTGGAGCGATGATAGCCCAGCGGGGAGGGCATTGGCCTGGCACGCGGCCGACCCGGGTTCGACTATTCCCAGCATCCCCTAGGGTCCCCCGAGCACAGCCAGGAGGGATTCCTGAGTGCAGAGCCAGGAGTAACCCCTGTGCCTCGCCGGGTGTGACCCCAAAAAGCAAATAAAAGAATGAAAAGGAAGGAAGGAAGGGAAGGAAGGGAAGGAAGGAAGGAAGGGAGGGAGGGATGAAGGAAGAGAGGGAAGGGAGGGAGAGAGAGAGGAAGGAAGGAAAGAGAAGAAGGATGGAAGGAAGGAAGGAAGGAGGGAAGGAAGGAAGGAAGGAAGGAAAAAGGAGGGAGGGAAGGAAGGAAGGAAGGAAGACAGACGGGCTGGAGCGATAGCACAGCGGGGAGGGCGTTTGCCTTGCACGCGGCTGACCCGGGTTCGATCCCCGGCATCCCATAGGGTCCCCTGAGCACCGCCAGGAGTGATTCCTGAGTGCATGAGCCAGGAGGAACCCCTGAGCATCGCGGGGTGGGACCCAAAAAGCAAATAAAAGAATGAAAAGGAAGGAAGGAAGGAAGGAAGGAAGGAAGGGAGAGAGGAAGGAAGGAAGGAGAGGAAGGAAGGAAGAAAGGAAGGAAGGAAGGAGAGGAAGGGAGGGAGGGAGGAAGGAAGGAAGGAAGAGAGAGGGGCTGGAGCGATAGCACAGCAGGGAGTGCATTAGCCTGGCACAGGGCTGACCCGGGTTCGACTATTCTCAGCATCCCCTAGGGTCCCCCGAGCACTGCCAGGAGTGATTTCTGAGTGCATGAGCCAGGAGGGACCCCTGAGCATTGCTGGGTGGGACCCCCGAAAAGAAAAAACAAGAAAAGAGAATATATCTATATAAAAAAAGAGTCTTCATTCTTCATCGTACAGGAAGTGGCATCTGAGTGGGTCTTGGGTCCGACCTGGGGTGGGCTCAGGGCTTCCTCCTTCCCCTGCTTTGCAGAGCCTTGGCGGTGTTGGGCGTTCGAAGCAGACTCGATTCTGTGCCCGGAGGGAGTCGGAAGCCCTACGCGTTGGGCACAGTGCGAAAGGAATGTTCTGGAAGGAATGGAGGTCTACCGCCTGGTATGAGGAGGGGGAGGAGAAAAAAAATAGCGCAGCCCCTTTGAGGAGAGAGAAAGGTCCGGAAGAGCCGTGTTTTCAGGAAGCTTAAGGGAAGGTCCCCTGGGCTCCCAGACAGAGACAGAGACAGAGAGAGACAGAGAGGGAGATAGAGAGAGGAAGAGAGAGAGACAGAGAATTCTGGGGGGGGTGTGGGGGGGTCCCCTTCCGCTGACCTCCCAGTTCCTGATCTCAGACCTGTTGCCACGGCATTTGCCTACGGACAACGTCTGATGGTCTGCAACAGATTCCCAGGATTGGGGTGTCTACACCCCTGCACTCACCGTCCACACAGGGCGTTAGCCCAGCCTGGAAGAACCGACTCTCCCCGTTCACCGTTACCTCTGGGCAAATTCACCATCATCCTCTGACTCTGACTCCACAAGGCCACTGCATGCTCTACGCGTGGACAGATGCTGGAAATTTCTTGGAACTGCGTCATGCCCGGATGGTTAGACTCTGTCTCTGCCTGTCTCTGTCTCTCTGCTTGCCTGTGTGTCTCTCGGTTTCCTCTCTGTGTCTCTGTCTCTGTCTCTGTCTCTGTCTCTCTCTCTCTCTCTCTCTCTCTCTCTCTCTCTCTCTCTCTGTGTCACTGTCTTGGAACTGCATCTACCTTCTCAGTCTCTCTCTCATTGTGTCACTGTCTTGGAACTGCATCCACCTTCTAAGTCTCCTCCAGCACCTAGAAGATTCTCAGCACGAAGGACTTGCATCATGAGGCAGGCACATTCCCTCCTGAGTCACCCAGTGCCTCAGACCCAATTTTGAAATTCCGTAGCGATTCACAGAGACTCACATGACTCTCCCTCTCTGTCTCTCTCTGTCACCATGTTCATTTCTGTCCTTCTCTGTCCCTCTCTGTCTCTCTGTCTCTATCTCCCTGTCTGTCTCTCTCTTTGTCTATCTCTCCCTCTCTGTCTCTCTCTGTCTCTCTGTATCTATGTCTCTCTCTCCCTCCCTGTCTCTCTGCCTCTGTCTCTCTGTCTGTCTCTGTTTGTCTCTCTATAACTCTCTCTATAACTCTCTCTGTCTCTCTCTGTCTCTCTCTCTCTCTCACACACACACACCTTTTTAGTCCCCACCAAGCAAGATTCCTTCCTCACTCCCCGTCCCTGCCCCCCGAAGCAGGTGACTCCATTCAGGGTACATCCCCCCCCCAGGAGGAGATCACAAGTGCTCCTCCCCAGCCTCTCTTACTTCATGTTTTCCCTGCAGGCTTAGCCGCTGGCCAGGAGGACGCGGAGGGACCCAGGGCTTGGAGATCTGGGATTGTTCCCTGTGTGTCTCCCTGAAGATGTGGACCTACCCCCAACCCACCCTCAGCATCACTTGATCCCTTGATCACTTGACTTCCCGTTGGTCGTCGATTTGCTCGAGCGGGCGCCAGTCACGTCCCCATCTGTCCCTGTCATGTGCTAGTGTAGCCCAGTGGCGTCTGTTTGCTCTGGGAACACGAAGAGCCTCAAACCGATCGTTCCTGATCTTGACGAAGAAGTCGGACCATCTGGTAGGTGGGCGGCCACGCACGCGGTCTTTTGATGTCCCGTGGAATCCAGTCGGTCACGGCTCTAGCCCAGCGGTCGTCTCTAAATCTCATGACGTGTCCAGCCCACCTGATTTTTGACGCCTTGGCCAACGAGACGGCGCCCCTGATTCTTGATATAATTTAAATCCGACGGAACTTGATATAATTTAATTTATAATAATTTAATTTCGAGGTCAGAACTCTGGATTCTTTCTCTCATTCGAGTGAAACGTGATTCTCCAAGCATAGCTCTTTCGATTCCTCTTTGGGAGACCCGAATAGCGTTCTCACGCTCACCACAGCGCCCTCCCTCTGGTTTCAACCGGGGAAAAAATCGAGACAATCCGGAGAGGCAGACGAATGCAGAGTGAGGCATGGAAAAGAGAGAGGGAGAGCGAAATCTCGGCGACCAGCACAGGAAGCAAAGAGTCTCACCGTGGAGATGTGACTGGTGCCCACTCGAGCAAGTCGATGAACAACAGGAGGACAGTGCTACGCTGCAATTTTGATCTTTACAATGATATTGATCACCCTCGATTAATATTATTGATCATATTAATTATTTGATACGTTATGTTAACTAGATTGTATTAATTGCAATCGTGTTGATTATATTAATCATAGTATATACTAATCAATGATATGGATGTTAAGGAATAGCAAATATTCATTGATATTGATATCTGTGGGATGGAGCATAGTGGGCAGGGAGTTTACCTGGCACACGGCCGACCCGGGTTCGATTCCTCCGCCCCTCTCGGAGATCCTCCCGGCCAGTTCCCGAGAGGATCCCGCCCGCACAGTAGCAGAGCCTGGCCAGCTCCCCGTGGCGTCTCTGTGACACCAAACACAGTCACAACAAGTCTCACCGTGGAGACGTGACTGGTGCCCACTCGAGCCAATCGATGAACAACGGGAGGACCGTGCTACAGTGCTTGGAGCAAACACTGCACTGCTATGGAGAACAGTTGGAGCCCAAACCAGGATAAAATCCCAGCTGCCTTGGTGTTTGCAGAACCCTGCCCCAGCACTCTGGACATCATGAGGTCCAGTTGTAGACTTACAAATCTTTGTGCTTGGGTTTCAATTGTACAATGATCAAGTACCCATCCCTCCACCGGTGCCCATTTCCCACCACCACGGGTC
>JAOXYA010095534.1:0-10985 GCA_028565675.1 Sorex palustris
CACAGGGGTTACTCCTGGCTCTTCACTCAGGAATTACTCCTGGCGGTGCTCGGGGGACCATATGGGATGCTGGGAATAGAACCTGGGTCATCTGTGTGCAAGGCAAATGCCCTATCTGCTGTGCTATCACTCCAGCCACCCCCCCCTAACTTTTGGCCATTTAATTTTTTGTTAAACTTGGCCCCAAGTTGTTGGGTCTGGCCAAAGGCACAGTGGCAATCTTGGAGTATCAGGAAGCCTGAAGGCACCATCAGGCTGCTGATGCACTTCACTCTAGAGATACAGGTTGACCTGTTGGCAGTACCATACCCCCACGGATAATGTTTTTAAGGTTTATCCATGTGGCAGTTTTCAGTACCTGACAACTTGATAACTGATTCTGTTGAAGAGATTTACTACTACTACTACTTTGTGTTGGGCTGGAGCCATAGCACAGTAGGTAGGTAGGGCGTTTGCCTTTCACGCAGCCAACACGGCCGACTAGAGCTCGATTCATCCACCCCTCTTGGAGAACCCGGCAAGCTACCGACAGTATTTTGCCCGCACGGCAAAGCCTGGCAAGCTACCCCTGACGTATTCAATATGCCAAACATAGTAACAACAAGTCTCATGATGGAGATGTTACTGGGCCCGCTCAAGCAAATCAATGAACAACGGGAGGACCGTGACTGTGACTACTTTGTTTTATCCATTCTTCAATAGGTACATGAACATGTTGTTTCCAGGTTGTGGTTATTATGAATAATGCTGATATCAAGCTATAGACATGTTTTGGTGTGAGAAATTTTCATTTGTGGTGGTTATCTACTTCAGGGGGAAATTACTAGGCTATATGCTAACTCTGTCTTTTTGAGGAACTCCCAGCCTGGTTTCCAAAGCGACTGCACCTATTTCATTCTCCACAATCCAAGCTGAGTATTGGAGTTCCAGTTTCTCCCATATCCTTGCAGATTCTTGTTTTTGATGTTTTTTAAAAAATATTTTAAAAAAGTACAGTGAGATGCAAAGTTACAAAGTTGCTCATGATTGGGTTGCATTCATAGAATGTTCCAACACCCATTCCTTCACCAGTGTACATTTCCGACAACCAATGTCCCTAGTTTCCCTACTCTCTCCTGCCTACTTCTATGACAGGCACCTCTCTCTCTCTCTCTCTCTCTCTCTCTCTCTCTTTCTCTCTCTCCTTTTGGGCATTATGGTTTGCAATACAGATACTGAAAGGTTAACATGTATATAATATACCTTTACCAACTTTCAACACTCTTTTCTTGTCCAGAGTGATTATTTCTAACTATTATTGTCCTACTACTCATCCCTCCTCTATTCTAACCTGCAGATTCTTGTTATTGCCTAATTTGGGAGGCGGGTGAGGAGGGTTTATGATCATTTTGTGAGTGTGACCTGATATTGCTCTGTGGTTCTTCTTTGCATTTCCATAGTAATTAATGACATTGAGCCCATGTTTTACTGCTTAATTTACCATTTATATATATATTTGAGAAATGTCTATTTAAGTTCCTTGAAAAGTTTTTTTTCAAGGAACTTAGATTTTCTGGGGGTTGGAGAGATAGTACTTGCCTTGCATGTGGCCAATCCAATTTTAGTCCTTAGCACTGGTATGATCCCCTGAGCACCTCCAGGAATGATCCCTGAGCACAGAGCCAGGAGTAAGCCCTGAGCACCCTGACTATTGCCCCTCTTCCCAAATGGGGTGTCTGCATGTGTGTCTGTGCATGTGTGTGTTTCTGGGAATTGAACTTAGAATCTCATACACACACAAAGTACACATTCTGCTATATAGAGTGACATTCCCAGCCAAAAATGGGTGCTTATTTTATTATTATGTTGTGGATTTTAAAATATATTTTAGATACTAGATCCTGAGCAGATAGATGGCCCCCAGGTCAGAGATTGTCTTTAATTTCTTGATATTGTCATTTGAAGGACACATTTGAGGATGTCTTTCAACTCTTTTTCTTCTTCTGCTTTTTTTTTTTGTGGTGTTGGAGGGTGTAGTTTGGGCCACATGTAGCAGTGCCTAGGCTTTATTCCTGGTTCTGTACTAAGGATTACTCCTGGCAGGGCTTAGAGGCTAAATGTGGTCTCAGGGATTCAAATTTGGGTTAGATGTGTATAAGGTAAGTGCTTTACGCCCTGTACTATCTCTCTAGTCTCCTTTTATAGCTTGTACACTGCATATGATTAAGCAAAGAAGTCATTGCTTAAACCCCAGTCCCAAAGATTTTCCATTTCTAACAATTCTGAGGTCCTGCTACTAGTGATGGTGGTTAGCAAAGAAGCAAAAACATTTTTCCTTTCCTTTTCAGTACCCAATGGAGTTGGAGTTTCTATTTTTGAATGCTGAGTAATGCATCTACCCCAACCTGTACACGATAGGAGTCTCCCTTGTCTGGGAGGCATCTCCCACAAAGCCCAGATGCAGGCAGAGGGAGGTGGTGGCTCGCTGCATCTATTTTTACTTGAAACTCTATACTCTTAAGAACGTGGATCAGTTTAGAGCCAGTCGTACAAAGCCAGGTAAAGAATGTGCTCATTGCTCTGGAATTTAGTGATTGAAAGTGTAACTGCCTTGAGTGAGCCGAGTCTATCTCTCTGACTTCAGACGAAGGTATTTCAGGGGCATTTGTTCTAATGTGATTTGAGCCCTGAGGAACAAGGGAACTGGGGAGGGCTCCATGGCACTCTGTGGGCTGCCTTGCAGGCATGAGCCCACAACTTTGATTCCTGGCACCACACTCCATTGAAGTGTGTGGCTTCGGTGAGTATCACAACCAAGTGTGTGAGCACTGTAGCCATGTTTTTTTTTCTTGGTTTGTCATTTTATTTATTTATTTATTACAAAGTTGTTCATGATGACTTGTTACAGACATTCAACATTCCACCACCAATTCCACCACCATTGTACCTTCCCACCATCATTATTTCCAATTTTCCCTACAACCCCTTCAGCCCGCCCCCATTACAGGCCCTCAATAGTTTATTTTATATTACTTGTTATAAATCATTTGCTGTAAGAATGATCTGTAAATATTTCCTTAGAAGAGAGTTAGTGAAGATTGTATTTTACCTTGGAGCCATTAAGTCCTTGTATAAGAGATTAGTAAGATGTTATTACAGGTTAAGGCTTCTATATTTATGTTTTGTTAATTGAGATTATTTGCCTTCTACATCCGATCTAATCTTGTGTGCTACCCCTGGTTTATCAGTGTTGTAGAGTGCGAGATGTTGTGCAACCACAAACGTGGTCTTGCACTCCAGGAAGTCCAAAATTATTAATGGGGTGATACAGCTGAAGTTGAATTTTTTACTGGGTACTGCAGCCATGTTTGATCTCTGTCCAGTGGCATCCCCCTCAACCTCCAAAGGGAGGCATTTAAAAAATATAAAAACAAATCACAGGACATACCAACAATATAATTCTGTGAATCTTTCACACAAGCCTAGGTTTCATAGTGCAATACTCCCTTACATTGTTAAGTTTATCAGCACAAAATTCAGTGCTGATTTTTTCTGCTTTTGGGGAGTTGTGGGTAGGGTTTGGGCCGCCAAGTGCTTGCTCCTGGCTCTGCACTCATGAATTACTCCTGTCAGTGTGCAAAGGACCATATGGGATGTCAGGGATTAGACTTTGTCAGCAGTGTGCAGAGTGAATGCCCTACCCACTGAGCTATCACTTGAGTCTTAGACTTTCTCTGTTTTATGTCACTCATTCTATGATTTTCTTTTTTTCAATTTGCTTTATCTTTTTTTTTGAAACTTTCACTTTCAGATCCTGAACTCCAAAAATAATACTGCAGTGTTGATCTATTCTTCGTTTTAATTGTTTTCATTTTAGTGACATAACCCAAGCAGTTCTCAGAAAGCCTGGGGTGTCCTTTCCGCTGTTTAATATGAGTTACTGAAGATGTGGTGCTGTTTGGGCCCTACAATGCCGGGGCTCATCTGGGCAGCCTTGACTGGTAACTGGGGTCTCCAGGGGCTCACCTGAAGATATTCAGGGGATCATTCAGTGCTGGAGCGAACTGGGGTCAGCCACTTGCAAGGCAAATGCCATAACTCCAGTGCTAGATCTCTTGGGTCCTACTTTCTTTCTTGCTTGGGATGATGGTCTTTCTTTTAGATTACTTGCTCTCATAGGCTAAGTGATCCCAATGGCTGCTTGCACCAGAAAGTCTTCCTCATGCAGATTTTAGGCTCAGGACTCAGCCAACCTGGCTGATCTAGAACAAACAGCCTGTGAGCCCTCCTGAACTCCTGAAGAGTTGGTGGCAATTATTGAGCATCACTTGCTGGTAAAACCAAAAATGGTCCAGTTCTAGGGAATCCTGAGAAGAAGGAGCCCCAGCAGGTGCAGTATAGCCTAACAAGACCTTCCAAGCCATCTCTCAGTAGGATCTTCCATTCAGCTTCTGGGTGGTGCCGACTCTGAATGTCAGGCCTTCACTCCATTTGAAGAGCTATGTGAGCAGGGTTCCTGCATTTATCAGCCACTCATTGGCTCCTCTACTAAGTCTCAAAGTTCAGGATCCCTTATTTGCCTTACCTTCAGCACATTCATGGCCTCAGGGGGAGACTTGTATTAGTTTGCAAAAATGTTTTGAATGTATACAATGTGGTGAGCATTTTAGGTGATGTGATTAAAGCATTAACAAGAACGGCTGAGTTTCTGCCTTTGTAACACTTATACAGACATCAATGAGCTAGATTTCTCACAGTTAGATTTCTTTGGTTAAAGAGTATTATCTAGAGGTCTGCTGTATTCATTCATTTACTCACCCACTTGTTCATTCATCTCAGAGGCAGTTAGCAATTACCTACTACATATATAACACTGTAGCACTGTCCTCCCATTGTTCATCGATTAGCTTGAGTGGGCATCAGACTGCCTATATATATTCTGCTATATCTGGGGAACCATGCAGACCAGGGTTTTTGTTCTTACAGTTGAATAGGGAGATTCAATGATGGATCAAATAATTATGGTCATGAATTACAGACTTAAAATAGAACTGTCCTTGCTTGATACATATCCTGGGACTTCACAGAAAAAAAAAATCACAGATAGTTTTCAACACTCAGGATCTCACGAGTTCTCTTCTCCCTTCTTTACACTTTTATTCCCATCTTTTTCTTCTCCTTCATCATCCCATTCTCCTCTCCTTCCTTACACAAATCAATAAGCTAAAGCCAGACATATAGCGCTCGCTGAGAAGTACCCAGTAAGACAGAATGGTGGATTGAAGATTCAGGTCTTTCCTTTCAACTTTTACCCTAGGAGCTTAAACTCTTCACTGGGCTTGAACAAACATTATCTTGATTCATTCACAGGTTATACAAAAAAGCTATTAATGATGTAGGAATAAACAGACCATGAGATGGAAAACAAAAGTGTGACCTAGACACTCACCTTTACTTGTTGTTGATTGGCAGTTGATTGGCGTTAGCTAACAGCAAAGTCAAACAAAAGTCTGAAAAAAAATTGGGGAAGTTCCTATTTTTGGCTTGAGAATTGCTTATTGAATCTCTGCTTTCAGGAGGCATCTGGGAACCTTGAAAAAGGATTCATTCTCGAAGTCATCATAACTTCCTGGTCCTGGGTAGGCAAGCTTCCTAAATCTAAGACATTATTGGTAGTGAATATTCTGGTGGCTTTGCTCTCAGAAGACGTCCATGGGCTGCCTCCAGCTTGTGCTGTCAATGTGTCCAGTGGCCCAGTTCTGTCAACCGTCCATACATTCACATGGAAATCAATTACCTTCCTGAGCAGCAGCGATGGGAGTCTCTGAGTGCTGACCCGTGTACTGGGATAAAGGCAATCAAACATGGGGTCATCTGGGGTCAAGCCCATGGCTTTGGATAACCATTTGTCACTTGGAATTGGGCAGGGAACCATAAACACTAGAGACAGTGAGTGAAGTAAACTAATTATACACAACTTTGACCATAGCTTGGCCTGATCAGACAGGGTAAGGCAGAGGCAGTCAGAACACAAAAGCATGTTGAAAAACATTGCCTTTCCCAGCCAGAAATGATGTGGTCAGTGGTGCAAAGCATGAGTGGCAGTTCGAGCAGCCTAGTCTTTATTTGGAGGCCAGGGAACGTGGAAAGGTTTGGAGAGGCATGGAGGACAATTTCAAGGCTCCCCAACAATTAAGTCAGGCTGTGTTATGTCAACCTAGGGTAACTACCATGACGATTGGAGTCAAAAACAGAAGCCTAAAAAAAGAATTGCTTCTCCACTGACCAGTAACTCCCAGGAATGCAACCCAGAATTCCATGGAGACAAGTTGCTTCTGGATAAGTCAATATGATTGGGGCTAATCTCATTGATTGGGATAAAGACATGGACCAAATAGAAGACATGGAGATGTGGGTTCAGATGGAGGTTTGTTTTATGCTTTAGGTGATCAAACCCAGGGACTCACACATGCAATGTGAACATAACTGTTGAGCCATATTTCTAGTACCTTAGATGTGGGTTCTAATCTCATCTCGACTACTAGAAAAACTGTGATGAGATTGAAATTGATTTATTTTTCTGAGCATTATTTTTTCAACCAGAAGAGAAGGATCACACCTTGTAGATCTCAGAGATTACTTCTAGCTGTGCTTGGGGACCATGTATGGTGCTGGGGATCAAGCAGTGTTGACTGTGTGCAAGGCAAATGCCTAAACCCCTGTGCCCTCTCTCTCTGTTCCTGTTTTGTTTGATTTTGATGATACCTGTGGGATTAGTTAAGGATGTCTTGAATCTTGCCAATAGGGGTAGTTTTCCCTGCCTGTAATTTCCCTCAGGACTCTATCCTCTGCACAATGATGTTAAAAACAAGTCTTCAGGCCTGGGAGATATCTTAGGTGGCAATGCACATGCCAAGCTGCAGGTATGGTCTGGGTTCCTCCAAGCATTGTCAGAATGTGATGAATGCCAAATCTTTAGGCCTGCACCATCTTATTGAGAGTCCCTGAAAGTGTTTCTAGGTATTTCAAGCGCCACTGGGGATGGCCCCTTCTGTGTATACACACAAATAAGCAACAATCTCTAAGCAGATCAAAATCCCAAAGTAAAGAGGCAATTACCACAGCTCCCCCTTACTGCCCTACACATTTTTGCACTTCTGTGGGTTAGACAGAAGTGCCCAACTTTTCAAACTAAAGTTTGGGTTGGGTGGAGGAAGGGATACTGGGATATTGGTAGAGGGAAATGGACACTCGGATAGCAGGTGTGGTGTTAGGATGCTGTATGTATAAAGCCTTGTCACCTACAATATTGAAAATCATGGACCCTCAAATAAAATTAACAAAAAGAAGAACACTGATAAAATATTTTTGTATTTTGCCTTCCAAAAATATAACCAAAGCAAACAAACCCAACAAAATCAACAAAACTAATTTCTAAACCCTGTGAAAACCACAGTGGGAAAAGGGAGGTAGGACAGGAGGAATGGGTATGTGACTTGTATACGCTCCTGAAATTCCATAGTGTTAACTATTGATAAATCAATAAGAAAGAAAAAAATCCTTCCTGGATAAAGAAGATTTTGGTTTATATACACAATGGAATACTATGCTGCTATAAGAAGAGAAGCTCATCCAACTTGGATGAAACTAAATGGCTTTATGGCAAGCAAAATAAGACAGAGGGAAAAGGTAAAACACCAGATAAATTCACCTACTTATGGTATATAGAAAACTAAGATAAGAGGATAGACAATATCAAACAATGACAAGTCCTTGACCTTGGGTTACCAAGTAGTGGGTGGTGGAGTCAGAAATGAAGAATTGAACTAGTGGTGACATATGGACAGTGGTGAAGGGTCTTGCACACTTTGATGGTGGTGAAGGTGCAGCAACTTTAAATGTTAAGGCTATAAATGTTAACATGATTATAACCATGTTACCTAAACTATAAATATTTTAGTGAAAAAATTTGATTTGGGTATCTCTTTTTTCATTTTTACACAAAAATAAAATAATGCAGTGGTTAATGCGTCATGATAGGGGTGGTTTATAAATACAATGTTCCAGCACCACACCTTCCTCCAGACTGTCTGCTTTTCTCCGCCATTATCTCAGAATCCTTGCCTAGATCTCTCCATCTATTCTCTTGCCATGCTAAGCTCAGTTCCATAGAGGAATTCTTATTTTCTATTGGCTTTGGCCATTCACTGGTCCCTGACTATGTTTCTTTATATCTCACACATAGGAGAGATCATTCTGTATCTGTCAAAGGGAGTGTTATTGGACTCCTTGAATGGTCGTATCACAATTTAAGGAGTTGGTCCTATCACCAACGTATCCCCTGACTTCCATTTCTCAATCAGCAGAAAGATTTGCCAGAGCATCTCTCAGCAAGTGTGTCCAAAAGACATCATAGATGGACCCCCTACTCAAGCCCAAAAGACATCATAGATGGACCCCCTACTCAAGCCCAAAAGACATCATAGATGGACCCCCTACTCCCACCTCAAGCCCCTGTGCTGACAACCCCAACGCCATGGGAGCAATGACTGTGGGGCTGCTATTAGGAGCTATTGTAGCTCTAGGAAGTCCATGTCCTCCTTTTTGATTTATTTTCTTTAGCTCTTGTGTCATCATTCATCATCCCCTTTGTGGTGGTGGGTTCTGTGGTGACCTATATCACACCCATCTGGCTGTGTACAGGCATATAGTTTCCTCAGGACGTGTACTTGACTTTGTCTTGATTACGGTACTCTCCAGGGATGGGAAGCTCTAGTTGCAGTGCTCATACAAACTTGATGGCCACGTACCAGAGACCCACACTTGGTGGTGGCCCCTAGGGTCCCAAGAGCTGGAATGGCAATTGGCCAAATGTGGGATAGGGAGATGTTGGAGCCCTAACTTGAGGCCTTTTCTCACCTTGTACTCCCAGAGCAGGTTGTCAGGAGCTAAGGGAATTTCTATCCCCTGCCCTTCCCTAGATCCATCTATCTTCAATAAACTGAGGGCTGGTATATGTCGCCCAATCCAGGACGACTGAGCTGGCATGATTTTCTAACTTTGGGGAGTACACGATGCTCTGAGGCTCTGAGGAAAGGCCTCATAACCTGAGGGTGATATCACCAGCAGAGGATTGACTGGGTGGTAACTGCTCACACTGGCACTAGCAGGTGGGACACCTCCTGGGTAAGTGTTTGTTCTTTGGGTCACAACAATCAGTGCTCAAGGCTTACTTCTGCTTTGCACTCAGGGATGACTCCTGGTGGAACTCTCTGGCATCTGGGGATTGAACCCAGGTTAGCCGTGTGCAAAGCAAGCACCCTGCCCACTGTACTATCCCTCCTGCCCCCTGGGTAAATTGTAACTTGTTTGTCACTGCATGGATCACTTCATTCCCCTTGGAGGAGCTTTGCCTCCTTCTCCCAGGCAAAATAAATAAGGGTCAAATGGCTAGAACTGACCCCTAACACCCACGTCAAGCATCCTGGTGCTGATTTTCTTTGATCCTATTCACACTGTGAAGTGGCATGTGCTTTGTTTTACAAAGTTCCTGCTTATGAATTAGAGTTTTTCATGCGTGTACATTTGCACGTGCACTGCCAGGATTGAACCCAAGTGGTGTGCGTACTAGGCCTGTCTGTCACTGGGTTTCATCCCTGGCCCTTTCTGTTTTGATTTTTTTTTTTTTTTTTTTGCTTTTTGGGTCACACTCGGTGATGCTCAGGGGTTATTCCTGGCTTATGCACTCAGGAATTACTTCTGGCAATGCTTGGGGGAGCCATATGGGATGCTGGGAATCGGACCTGAGTTGGTTGCATGCAAGGCAAATACCCTAACCTACCCTCTGTGCTATGGCTCCAGCCCCCTTTTTTGCTTTTTAAAACAGATTCCTCTCTAGGAGAATCAGTTTCTCAAATTTTTCTTAAGGAGTCATAATTACTTTTTTGGGGGGGTCACACCCAGCAACACACAGGGATTACTCCTGGCTCTGCACTCAGGAGTCACCCCTGGAGGTGCTCAGGGGACCATATGGGATTCTGGGAATCGAACCGGGGTCGGATGCGTGCAAGGCAAATGCCCTACCTGCTGTGCTATCGCTCCAGCCCCATAATTACTTATTTTTAAATGATGCCTGATGGTGGTTCAAATACAGTTCTTGGTAGCTGGCCAATGGCAAGCTATCTTTTTCTCATTAAAATACTGAACTAGACACCTGAATGATTCCTGCTTCCTTTTTACAGGAGCTGTGAAAGTGGACCAGAGAGGTTGTACTGCTTTTCCAAGTGCTTACTAAGAGGGAGACCTTGAATTCTGGCTGCCCATCATTGGGCTGCATCTTTCATGGGGTTGGGGGAGGGCACTCTGAAGCCCCTTGGTCTCTTATAGCTGTGAAATGTAAAATAAACCCTGATGTTCTACTCATGGTTTGGACTGTGCTGGATAGGGTGGGGAGTTGCTATTGTTCATTTCTATGTTCTGGTATCTGCATGACTGTCAATATTGGATTGATATTAGGTTTCAGTCTTTCCCAGACCTGCTTTTTTAGAGTTCCCTTAACTTGCTCAGATGATGTCAGAAAATTCATAAAAGCATGCATATTAGGATAGGGTGAGAAGATGATCAATATCTTTGAGCTAAACATGATGTTTAAGACACTGTCCCTTTCTATGTGTCAAAGGTTAGATAGATCCCTTGATCACTGTCATTATTTTAGGTGTTTGTTTACTTAAAAAGCATGGAGATTGACTCTGGCTAATTCATCTCACACGTGCATACATGCACCTCCACATAGAGTGTAAAGGGAAGATATTGGAAGTACTCTAGATGACTCAGAGGGAAATGGAAGGAGATTTCAATAGCAGGACTGAGGAATTTTGGGGATCTTTTTCCATCTTTACTATTTAAAAAAAATTCTTATTAGTGAAACAGCATGAGGTACAGTTGTAGACTTACAAATTTTTGTGCTTGGGTTTCAGTTATACAGTGATTGAGTACCCATCCCTCCA
>JAOXYA010095543.1:0-10984 GCA_028565675.1 Sorex palustris
GAGTTAGTTCCTTTTGACCAGCATGGATGGCCCATTCGGCAGGAGCAAGACTGGGGCGAGGCAGTGGTCTACTGTCCGAGGGGTGAAGATTGGGACTCTAGATCATGTTCAGTGACTGAAAGCAGGGCCTCACCATGAACGCTCTTTTGTTCTGAGGCTCCTAAGAGCTCCAACCCCCATTTCAAGGGAGGATCAGTATTGTATCTTTGTATCAGGATTGCCCTAAGAGTGACCAACACTTGTTTGCCCCTTTCTAAATACTATAATGACATCTGAGCACATTTGAACTCCATTAATGCCCCTCCAAACTTTAAGTATGCAGTAGTAGTTATGTTTTGTTTGTTTGCATGTTTGGTTTTTGAGGGACATATGTGGTGGTGCTCTGGGCTTACTTGTGACTCTGTGCTCAGACGTCACTTCTGGTGGGACCTGAGGGGACCATATGTGGTGCCAGGAATTGAACCGAGGTCATCATGTGCAAGGCAAGCACTCTACCTGCTGTGATATCTCTCTGGCCACTGGAGTAAGTGTTATTAAAACCTTTCCATTTCAGAAAGGAGCTCAGAGTGA
Source organism: Sorex palustris (assembly GCA_028565675.1). Lineage (NCBI taxonomy): Eukaryota > Metazoa > Chordata > Mammalia > Eulipotyphla > Soricidae > Sorex > Sorex palustris. Next base: position 571 of record JAOXYA010095543.1, read on the forward strand.
CCTTGTGCTATAGCCGAGATCACACAGTGAATTTGTTGAGCAAATTGAGTGGAGCTTAGATCTCAGCGGCATATGCTAAGATCTCAGATCTTAGCAGCATATGCTCCATAGCCTAGACCTGCAGTATGTTGAATGAATGAATGAATGAATTAATTAATTAATTAATGAGTGAATGAACAAGAAAAGGATAGTAGGAAGAGGAGGGGGTGATTGTCAGGCTGTCCATCCATCAACTGACTATTGACTTATGCTGAAAATGTCTCTCTCCCTGGCCATCGGTTGACCTTCACCTGGATGGAGGTGACACACTCAAGGGTCAGTGGCCTGCGTGGGACCTGGGAATGCATGGGGACTTCTTGGAGCCCTTTTTGGCGTGCACTGCTTCCCCACATCCTGGTACCAAATTGGACTGATATGGGAAGAACATATCTGACTTCTAGAATGAGCTGTGCATCTTAGGTTTATCAAACAGCAGCCACAGAAAGGCTGACTTCATCTTCCCAGTCTGGAGACCAGTCAGGTCAGGAAGGAAAGAAAGACATTTCAGCCAAGGCTCTGCCTGCACAGAACAGCAAACACCACTGTGGCCAGAATTTTCCTGGTCTTCGACTCTGCAGTGGGCTGGAAGACACATGATTTCCTGCACGGAACCAAGACCCAGACCAAGAACATTAAGTTTGTGACATGGGGACAGCAGCCCCCGTCCACTGACAGAGTCAGAGTGCCTCGGTGATTTATCTTGTCTCTATATTCTAGGCATCTCCGTGATTGCACCTCACTGCCCAGGGAGGGTAGGGCAGAGAAGAACAGCACAGAGCAGAGGCTGGGCAGGGAGCAGAGGGATTGTGCCTGCTTCTCCAGAGGGCTGCTAGTCCTTGATCCCAGGACAGGGGCTGGGCCAGGTACTGACAAGAATTGCCCAGAAGAGAATCAAGTGATATTTCAACCCCTGTGATTTCTGAAGTGTTTTGACAAACTCTCTTAAGCTTTTGCCTCACCCATCTTTCTGCTTTACAGCCAGAGAGAACCAAGAGCATGAGACAAGGGTCTTGGCTTCAGAAGGAACAAGGAGTAGGTGGGTCTTCATTTGAACTAGCCTGAGACCTAGCTCACTGCAGTGCCCTCCGCTCTCTGCGCCTTGATCACAAGGTCTTGTGGGGGCCTGTGGGGCTGAAGCCTCTCTCTCTCTCACACACACACCCTCTGTTCTCTGTGACCTTCATCTGCTGTAACTTTCTTTAGCCTCTGAAAGAAGACTGTTGCCAAGATATCTGGCCTGGAGGGATGTTGGCCACATGTTTGTGGCATTGGGGCCTCTTCCCTGTAGACTGATGTTTTCACGTTTTCCTTTGTGGAGACAGAGGAACAGGTGTTGTATGTTCTGGAAGATACCACACTCAGAGGCTATATTTATCCTTCCTCTGCTAAAACCATTTCATATGTTTTAACTCTAAAAATAAAATTTATTTCAAACGTCATGAGTTGCAGTACCATTATTGGTATAGTTTCATAGCTAAAACCCTCCAAAATCACACCCTCGACCACATGCCCACTTTCCTCCACCATCATTTTACTGTATGGAGGGACCCAGAGAATATTGTGCTGAGTGAAGTGGGTCCAAGGAGCGAGACAGACACAAAATTATCTTTCTCGTGAAGAGTATAAGTAAAACATACCGGTGGAATAACAAATACCCAAGACGATGGAAACAAAGAACATGAGAACTGGTACTCAGTAGGAAACATGGCGCTAGAGGGGGCTGGAGGACAGGACTGGGAGGGGGCATGTCTTTGGTGAGGGAAACATTCAGGTGGTGCTGAAAGGTGACAAAACTATTTCTGACACAGCCATGCTTCTGGGATAAAACAAATCTAAACAGATATACAGCTAACATCCTCATTCCAGCCCAAACAGCAGCACGCCCTGAACAAGAAACTGCATATTTCAGAAGCTGCACGTCTCTGGGTGAAAATAACTGAGAGCACGGGGAAAGCATAGACAAGAAGCAAAGGACTCTGGGAAAGGAGCAGAGGTCAAGCAGCTATGCCTTTGAATTGCTATCTCAGTGTCACTCCAGGCAGTGTCATCCGAGCAGTCCTTTTTACAGCTGCCTCACCCTCACCTCCCTCATTCCTGCTGAATCTGCTTTTCACACAGATGCTGGACTGAGCCGCATCCTCTGGTCTCAGAAATGAAAGTGTTTTTGATTCTCACCATGGTCCTCAGGGATCATCCCAGCCAAATTAGCCAAAGAAGAAAAGCTGGCTTCCTTTTTATAGGAACATATGGCTCATTACCAAGAGTGAGAAGAAGATGATCACGTAATAGTTCCAAATAAATACCAATAAATCTGAGCCCAGATGGCCCACAAGCCTCCAAAGAAAGTCAGTTTCTCTCAGGTTGCAAATGTTCTGGGAGGAGGACAAAGACCAAGCACCCCCACACACAGGACACACACACAAACACACATCCTCCAAACCTGATTGGGGCTTTGCTGCATCCACTTCCTATTTAGGGAGTGAGTCAGGGCTACTGAGATGCGCTGAGATTCCAAAGAGTAAAAATGCTCAGGAACCTCTTCTACTTCCTCTTTTCTTGATTCCTCTTCCCAGATAACCTTCTGGGACCACTGGGTGTGCTGGTTTCCAGTGGTAGCCAATTGACTCTGCAGACACAGGCCAGTATTCAGAGAAAAGCAAGACTGGCACATGGAGAGAAAAAAAAAAGACTTAGATCAGAAGAGAATGAGGGAAGAGACATATGAGGATGGAGCTAGAGAGACAGAATCATTGCCTTGCAGGTTGTTACCCCAGCTCAATCCCCTGAGCCATGTTCGGTACCTCCAAGGATAGCCAAAAGTGGTCCTGAGCGCGAGAGCCCAGAGGAAGCCCTGAGTACCACTGGGTGTGACTGCAAAACCAAAAAAGAAGAGAAAGATAAGATAAAGATGGAGGTCCGGAACAGTAATAACAGAGAAAGCAGATGAGCAGAGAAAAGGAAGATGAGAGGGAGGAAGGAAAGCAAAGACAGGCTAGAGCTATTGTTCATGCAGGAGGAACCAGAGCAAAGTAGAGAGATAGAAAACACATTACAGTCAGAGAGCGCTCAGCAGGCTGGCACAGGCTTTCCCTGCAGAAACCCCAGGTACCACCAGGACTCTCTCTCCAAGCACTCAGTAAGGAGTAGACACTGAATACTACTGAGTGTGGCTCCAATTGCCCCCCACCATACACACACAAATTGTAGCACTGCCTTCCCGTTGTTCATCAATTTGCTTGGGTGGGCCCAGTAACGTCTCCATTGTGAGACTTTGTTGTTACTGTGTTTGGCATATCAAATACATCACAGGTAGCTTTCCAGGTTTTACCGTGCTGGCAAGATACTCTTGGTAGTTTGCTGGGCTCTCTGAGAGGGGCAGAGGAATCAAATTCAGGTCGACTGGGCCGGCCACGTGCAAGGCAAATGCCCTACCACTGTGCTATTGCAAGGGGAGAAAGGAGAAGGAGAAGTGTTAGTACAGGAGTTGAAGAAGAGAGGAACATTGAAAGCACCCACAGGAAGAGACAGAAGCCAGAGCAAGCTGCTGGGGAAGGGACAGAACAGCTGGTTCTGGGGAGCCCCAATGTGACTCAGGTTCACAGAAGTCACCAGAGGAGTTACCCCTCATGTCCCTGCTCCTCCAGAGATGCCACACCCCACCTCCTGCTGGGAAACCAAGACGCTGTGACCCTGACTTCCTGTCCCCTCCATTGCTGTTGCTATCGCTGTGTGTGGTCAGGCTGACAGTGGTTATATGGCTCTCTCTGGATACTGTGCTTGCTGGAAGGTGCCCACCTGGTGGCGCTGTGCAGGCATTGCACCCTCATGGCTCCAGGTATCCCACTGGCATTGCTGGAGATGGTGGGGGGAAGGCGGGGATGGTTTAGGGCCTCACACATGTGCTCATGGGCAATCATACACACACATGCACACATACACACATGCAAACACATGACCGGCAGAGCTCCCTCCCGGGTTTCCTGCTGAGTGTCTGGGCTACTCAGAGATTCTTAGGCCAGTTCTATAACTTTGACATGGTGCCGACAGTCAATCACCCAGGGAAAGCAATGCAATCTCTCCATGACACGGAACTAAGGTTGACTCGGAGCTCTGTGGAGTTCTACAGAGACAGGAAGGGGATCTCCATGGTCTGTGCGTGCTGCAGAGTGGGCATCCTGGAGGCAAAGGAAGCCCCTCTGAGACAGCCTCTCCCCTTTCTCCCTATGATTTTCTCCCTATTATTTCTTTCTATATGCTGTGAAATGGTCCATAATTTAGAATATCTAACATCTCACTTGGCCGAGTCACAGAAAGAAGCCTTCCTGTGATGAGAACTTTTAAGACCTGCCACGTTAGCAACTTTCAAATCCGTGATACAGAGTCATTGGCAGTACTCACGGTGCTGTAAGTCATGCCTCTGGAGTTAGTGATTCTATAATGGAACTTTGTAGGTTTTTATCCTCCTCACCTATTTTTGCCTCCCCGTAATATTCAAATCTGGAAGGATGCCAAAAATCTTATACTCTATCGGCTTCCAGAGTTTGTTTCTCTTTCTCTATATGATTGATTTTACTTGGCATAAGGCCCTCAGGTAATTGGTATTGTTTCAGGATTTTATTCTCTTTTGTGATGGAGCAAAATTCAGTGATGATAGTGATGGTGTGTATGTGTGAATCTGTGTGTGGAGTCTTCTTTACCTATTCATCTATTAATGCTGAGCTGGTTTCTATGTCTTTTTAGGTAAAGGCCCTCCCATTGTTCATCAATTTGCTCGAGCGGGCCCAGTAACATCTCCACTGGAGATTTTGTTGTTACTGTTTTTGGCATATCGAATACATCACGGGTGGCTTGCCAGGCTCTGCCGTGCGGGCAAGATACTCTCGGCAGCTTGCCGGGCTCTTCGAGAGGGGCGGAGGAATCGAACTCGGGTCAGACATGTTGGCTGCGTGCAAGGCAAACGCCCTACAGCTGTGCTATCGCTCCAGCCCGTATTTTTAAAAACTGTATTTAACCGCCATGATTTATAAAGTTGGTCATATTATAGTTATGGGCATTCAATGCTCCAATGCCAATCCCACCACTGTCGTGGCCTTCCACCCCCCATTGTCCCCATTCTCCCCCACCCTCCCCCCATTCCCCACTATGGTTTCTATGTCTTGACTATAATAATGCTGTGAAGAACATGTGGGTACAGATATGTTTTTTGACTTTTTGAATGAGATTGCTTGTTTTCTTGGAGCTGGGAAGTGTCATGGCTATAGGCATCCCGAAAGAGCTGAGAGCATTAACATGGCCTGGGACCCATGATGGCCATAATAAAGAAATATCCAGAAGTAATATTTATAGATGGAAATTCACTTTTGTTTTGCTTTTGAGCCACATCCAGCTGTGCTCAGGATACTCCTGGCTCTGCACTCTGTGATCATTCCTGGTGAATTTGGGGTCCATATGGAGTGATGAGGATTAAATCTGGGTCGTCTGCATTCAAGGCAAGCATGCTACCTGCTATACTATCACTCTGACCCCATAATTCACTTTTTGAGGGTCCACCATACTGCAAGGGTTAAATCTCACATATCACCAGCAGAGCCTTGGTTTCCCCTACTTTCATATCCTTGCCAACACTTGAGACTTATTTTGTCTTTGTATTGCACCATAACAAACCAAACTTCATCTCTCTCCTCAAGCACTCATCCTGCACTCCTTATTCTCTCTCTCCTTACCATCCAAGCTGTTACTGAGTTCTTTCTTTTTAAACATACCTGAAAATCTTATTTTCCTCTCTGTCTGCCCCGTCCCATACCACCTCCTGCAGGAACCGTGGAGCTGGCTTCTTCACATGCTCATCACAAGAGTGAGCTCAAAACTCAAATTATGTTACTGTCTCAAGCCCTCCAAGGGATATTAGTGATATTTGGGGGAAAAAAGATCAATCCTCAGTGCGTATGTGCCATCTGATCCGGTGCCACAGGGGGAAAGGAAGCCTGAAGGTCTTCAGTGACAACCATGCCCCAGTGTCTCCAGATGTCATTATCAGCATTTGGACCAACTTAAAGATTTTTCTCCTCAGGCCTCCTCTTCCCAGTGCTGAACCTGACATCTGTAATGAGCCAAGACCATTGGTCCTTGAGGTGTCTGAACCTCACATCAATGGTCTGTAATAGCTTTTTAAAGCAGGGTGACTAGTGGCAATAGAGTCACACGTAACTTAAAATTCTCTAATCCTCCAAGTCACATTGCTACCCAGAAGTAAATCTCTTCTAAATCTGGAATCTCGGATGCATGAGACAGCTGCCCCAGGGCAGCTATCTGTGAGTGTGTATGGCCTGGGTGCCCCTCATTGCAGAGAGGTAGCAGAGATGGGTGGGGAAAGCCTCATGGAAATTCCCAGAGCAGCAAGCCTGGTTTTGATGCTAAAGCATCTGGGTAGCAGAGGTTCTTTATATTTGCAGCATGTTGTCTTAGAGGGGAGTGTGTGAGGCCAGACAGAGTAGCAGAGCTCAGTGGCTGTGAGCTGTGGAACTCGGAGCTCATGACTTCATCCCTTCCCCGATTTTCTCATCAATTAAAGGAAAGAAAAAAGAATAGTGGCACATTTTTATTAAGAAACAAGCTATGAAGTTTAATTGAATTGATTTACATAAGATTAACAGTTAATAAAAAAACAATATAAGATAAATTTAATTAGCATACACAAAAGATTTAGAATAGCACCCAAACAATAGCAACTGCCATAAAAAATGTTTAAATTTTTACCAACATAGGGATGGAGAGGCAGTATATGATAATTTGGCTCCCAGGCACTGCTGGATGTGATCCTGGGGACCTTCAGCATTTTTGAGAGGCCTGTTGGTCTCTGGTGCCAGCTTTGCAAGGCCAGAGCACTGAGTCACCTGCCCCATTGACTGAGTATCACTGGGACACTGGGGTGAGCTCTAGGCCCTTTAGCATCACCAAGAATACTTCATGGGAAAAGGAGGGGAATAAAGGGAAAAGAGGGCAGGGAGGGGAAGGCTAAAGGTGTCAGCATTCAGCTGCCAATTACTCTAAATTGGCTTCTGTTTTAAATGGTTCATGAGATGGCTTCCACGTGTTTTGGGGGAGGGGGTGTCTGACTTGTATACTTGCACCAAGAGAGACTGTGAAATGACCCTATCCTGCTTTCGGCTGGGCCCAGGACCCTCGGGAGGCCTGTGAAGCTACATGTCTGGCATGGAAAATGTCATAGCTGCAAGCATCTAGACAGAGTCGTGAGCATTTACACAGACCAGGACCCACGATGACCCTGGGCTTGCACTCTAGGAGGAGCTGCCTGCAGTGAGCCTGGCCTGGTGCTGCTCCTTCTCTCCCAGAAGGATGCCCACAGGATGCTGACTCGTGCCTGGACAGAGCCTGGAGGTTTACTCCAGCAATCAGGAGGGCCTGAGAGAGCAACTCTGTGTGTGTGTGTGTGTGTGTGTGTGTGTGTGTGTGTGTGTGTGTGTGTAATGGCCTGTCCAGGATCATCCAGTGAACTCAGACCCAGCAGGGTCTCCTTCTAGAACCCAGGGATGCAGGCTAGGCTTCTCTTCGTTTCAAAAGTCACATGCAGGGCTGGTCAGATGCCTCACAGACTGAGCACAGACTGCAAAGCAGGAGGCCCAAATTCCATCCTGGGCATTACATAATCCCTGAACACTGCTTGGAGTGACCCGTGAGCAGGTCCAGGTGTGATCCCTAAGTATTGCCAAGTTTGCCTCCAAACCAAATTATCAGAAAAAGAAAAAGAGTCCTGTTGGGGGCATGCTGAGCTGAGACAGAGGTTTCATCAGACCCACAAGATGGCTTTGCCCATCTCAGCATATCTCTGCCAGGACTGGCCATACTCCTCCTGCCAGGACAGGGTCTCAACCCTTCTGTGCTCAGAAAGGCTCCCAGACCCCACTGGAACAGCGTAGACAGGTTGGGAGAAGGTGGATGATACACAGAGACTGTGGGCCGGCAGCCAGCCGTGACTTCACTGTGTCCTTCTTAGCACTGATCCAAGATCTAGCAGTGATTCTGAATGAGGCAGCAAGCCTGTCCTGGGACTGCTCATCACCACCTAATTAAATAATTGCTAGAACATTACTTGCATTACATTCACTAATAACAAATAGAATGAGATTAGCAGACAACCGTCTTTGTAACCCAGGAGATAGATTTTGATTCTAGGATTCCTCTGCCATTTAATTATACTTTATTTTAATCATCTTATTATATCAGCAGGGCTTTAGGAGACCCAGGGACACCCAACTCCCTGCCCTTACCAGGCCACCTAGGGGCTCTGTTAGTATAAGGATGTGAAGCTGCTTGGGCATTGATGCTCTGGGGATTCCCCAGATCCCTCTAGCAGTGCTGAGGGCTCCAGGGCTGCACCCAGAGATGCTCAGGAAGCCATGTGCTTCCTGGGAAACAAGCATGGTCGAATGCATTCAAGGGGAATACCTGAACCCCTGTACCATCTCTCTGGCACCTCCTGTCACTTTGGAAGTAAAGATCAGAGAGGGTGGCTGAGGACAAAGAAGCAGAATCAGGTAAGGAAAGAGGCAGAGCAGAGGTGAGGGGGAAGAGCAGAAGCCTCAGGAGACAGGAAGTGATTGATTCCAGGGCCTGGACCACCGGGGTTTTCTTGAGGGCCTGCTCTCTGTAGCTCTGTGCTGCCCTTCTTCTAGAGGGCTAGTGGAGACAAGCAGAGACAGAAAAAAACACGAGCAGTGTCAGGGCATCCACGAAGATGTCGAAGAACTGGGAGTCGCAGGTGAGGAAAATAAGAACAGGGAGACAGGGTCCCAGTGGGACTGGAGAGGAGGTGAAGGAAAACTGAGCCTGGACAGTGCAGTCACTCACAAGTTAGACCCACCCCATGATGGTGGGGAGGCTGCTGGGAACAGGCTTCACCTTCAGGTGCCCAGCAGGTCCTTCCTATGTCCACAGCTAAAAAGAATGGACTGGACTGGATCTTCTCTCTGAATCCCTGCAACATCTTCTTGGGATCATTGTCCTTGAAGTCCCAGACCAGACAGAAGGACAACGTGAGCCAGTTATGCTGAACTCACAGCCCCCAAATCCCAAGATTCCCAAATCCCAAGAGAAAATGTTCAGGTTGGTGGTTGGGACTTAGCATCAAACTGCTTCTGTGACTTTATGTACTCAATTAAGTGTTTTGGTTTGGGGATCACATCTGGAGGTGTTTAGGGGCTGTGTTTGGGCTCATGTCTCATGGTGCTTTGGGGACTATATAGTGCAGGGAATAGTCTGAAGGCTCCAAATTATTGACCTGAGTCTACCAAGTTGGTGGTAACCTCACCTGGCAGCTTAAACGAGTGCACACAGATTTCCATTGTGTCTGAGGCTCTATTCTTGCTGCCCCATTGCTGACACAACCATGATTGAGGTCTCCAGTGCCAAATTGACCATTCATTTCCAAAAATACAAAACCTTCCAACCAAAACATGCTATTGTTGGGCTGCAGGAGAAAGTTCTCTTCCTCGTCTAGGCTCTCCTGAAGCCGAACTAACAAACGCTGGTTGGATTTGGCTTTGTTTGACCTCATTTATTCATGGTGACGAAATGAAGGCTCATGGGAGCTAGATATGCCATATCAATTTAACTTCACCCACTCGCTGTAATCTTCTGAATCAGATGGGCCAGGCACACAGTGCCAACAGCTGAACGCAGGGCTGGCAGGCACAACCCTGCCTCGCCTGCAACACCTGCTGGTTGCTGGCTGTAGACTCAGTGACACCACCAAGCAACACTGACTGGCCCGGGCCCTGGAGCAGTTCTGCGGACAGGTTCCAGCCATGACCCCTGACACCTGGCCCCTGTCTGCTGCACCCAGCACTCTACGTCATGGCATCTCCACAAATCAAGCAAGAGAATAACAAGGTTTGCAGGGTCCATCGCTGACTTCTCCAGAGGAGAGAGGGATGAACTGACCCTCCCACTGCGGGGGGGGGGGGTGATCCCTGGCCAGAACGTGGTGCTTCATCGGACTCTCACCCACTGCTGAGTGGAGAAAGTGACTGAGCAGCAGGAGTGGTGAGCAGAGAAGGAATGATGGACAGGCTGTGCTCAACAGAGGGCAAGATGAACGTGTGTGCATATACACACATGAGCATGCACACAAACAACGTACAAGCACACCCAAGCATCACATGTGCCACGTCCGGCATCGTAGGGCCGAGCCAGGGGAGGGCCGTCAGGGTGAAAGCAGCACTCGAGACACACAGGGTTCTGTCATTCAGGAGATGGCATGAATGCGTGCGTTTATTCATAGCATAGGTACAGACTTAAGTATGTTTCCACAGCCCACCCAAAAGAAAGGAAAGGGGATGGGACGTGGGAAAGTGGA
>JAOXYA010095553.1:0-10984 GCA_028565675.1 Sorex palustris
AGGTCTCTGAGGCATATGTTAATGCAGGAAGAACAGTGGAATCAAAGAGATGTGCCCGGAGCCGGAGGTTCTTCGTATGTGGTTAGCGAATACTTTCTGCCAGTCAGTAGGCTTTCTTTCTATTCTAGTCATCATTTCTTTCACAGCACAGTGACTTTTAGTTTGAGGTAGTCTCATTTGCTTGGTTTAGTTGTCCTTGTTTTTCCTAGTCAGTAGCATCAATTGAGAACCCTCCGATGTCAATAAAACAGGGTCCTTCCAGTATTTTCCTCAGTTTATTTTATGGCTTTAGATCTAATATTGATGGCTTTAACCCAACTTAAGTTACCATTTGAGTATGGTGTGAGATAGGGATTCAGTTCTCCCAGCATCCTTTGTTAAAGAGGTTTTTCTGATTGCCTTTCATTAATTGCCTCATTTCTCAAAGACTCATTGTCCATATATCTGAATTTTATTCCATTGTTTCTCAGGGCTGTTCCATTGGTCTGAGAGTCTGCCTTTATTCTAATCCCACATGTTGTCTTATTTTTATTATTTCAGCTTTAAAGTCTAATTTAAATTCAGAAACTACACTGTCACCCATATTTTTTTCCCTCTGGATTGTCTCGGCTCTTCAGGGAGTTTCATTGTTTGATGTTCTTAAAGAATATGATGTGAATTTTAATAGGCCAACATTGAATCTGTACGGTGCTGTGGGGAGAATGGTCATTTCAACCATGTTAATCCTTTTTATTCATGAACAAGAAATATGCTTCCATTTCTCCCTTTTTCCATATCATTTTCTTATCATTTTCTTTCAACAGTGATTTATAACTTTCTTTAAATCTTTCATCCCCTTCATTAACTTCATTTCCAGAAACTTGATTTGGCCAGAGGGGAGAGCAGGAGGGTGGACAATTGTGAATGGTATTTTTTTTTAAATCTTACTCTTATGTCTCACTGATACCTATGTAAATGCAACAAAGGAATGTATCTGATAATCTTTCAGTATTTTTATTGTAAACTATTGTGCCCAAAGGGAGAGGAAAGGAAAGAGAAAGACGAGAGAGAGAGAGAGAGAGAGAGAGAGAGAGAGAGAGAGAGAGAGAGAGAGAGAAGTGTTTGCCATAGAGTGGGGGCAGGTAGGACCTGGGAACATTGGTGGTGGGAAATGCATGCACACTGGTGAAGGGATGGGTGTTGGACCATTATATGACAGAAACCCAGTCATGAACAACTTTGTAACTGTGTATCTCATGGGCATGGTCACGGTCCTCCCGTTGTTCATCAATTTGCTCGAGCGGGCCCAGTAACATCTCCATTGGAGACTTTGTTGTTACTGTGTTTGGCATATCGAATACCTCACGGGTGACTTGCCAGGCTCTGCCGTGCGGGCGAGATACTCTCGGTAGCTTGCCGGGCTTCCCGAAAGGAGCGGAGGGATCGAACTCGGTTGGCCATGTTGGTTGTGTGCAAGGCAAACGCCCTACCATATCTCATGGTGATCCAATTAAAAAAATAATAAATTTTAAAATAAAGATTATATAACATGAAAATGAAGTCTTAAAAAAAGAAGTGCAACAAATAGAAACTGCATAAGCAATTTATGCAATTTGCAATTTATGCAAATAACTTTCCACTGTACTAGATCGACATTTGTTGCAGGCACTTTTTATGGAGTCTAGGATGTCCTATGTCTAATATCATGTCATTTTGACTTGCTTCCAGTTTTACATTTCTTTCTCATCTCAGTGTTCTGATGAGAGAGTTCTGGCCCTGTGTTGAATGTCTGTGGTAGTTTGGAAATGCTTGTCTTGTGTCTGATCTCAGAGGAAAGATTTTGAGTTTTTTACAATAGAGTATGATGTGAACTGGATTTATGTCACATAATCTTTACTATTTTGAACAAAGTCCCTTCTATTCATATTTTATGAAGAGTTTTACCATGATTGTCACACCTTGTTGGATGCTTTCTCCACTTCTATCGGTATTTTTATATTATTGTTGTCTTTCCTTTCACTAACATGAGCTGTCATCCACTGACTTGCTTCTGTTGAGCCATCCTTGCATCCCTGTGATGAATTCCAGTGATTATAGTATATGATCTTTCTGTGTGTTCTGAACTCCTGATTCTGTGCTCAAGGGACCACATGTAAAGCAAGGGTTTACATCGAAACTGGGTTGATCACATAAAAGGTACATGCTTTGCCCCTATTCCATCTTCCCAACCCTGGTGCATATATATTAATATATATTAAGACTTCCTGATATAGTGATTCCTTGATTATTATCTAATGTCAATCTCTGTCCCTTGTAACACCTTTTTAGTGTAATATCTATGTTTTCTTAACTAACTTTGCAGGATTTGGCCTTTCTTAGGCCAGTATTTTCTTGCACTCTTTTTTTCCTCCGATTCAGACTGTTTGAATCTGTGTTCATTGTGATCTCTGAGCTGTGTTTCTTACTAAACCCCAAGCAGTGTTTCTTGGAGACAATTTAGAATTTTTCCAAAATTGGCTTTACAGTCACAAAACTATTTTAGGAGAAATTTGTCCATAAAGTTTTATGTTAGTCCTTCAAACTTTGGTAACTTTGTATATAAAGTACTCTTCGGGGACATTGATTTCCTCCAATGCATTTGCTGTGTCAGACCGTGCTCTTATAATGTGTAGCATTCCACTCACTAAATCTGCTAGGAGTCTTAGGAAGCCTCGTTTGTATGGAGATTTGAATGTAGACTTCTTAATTGTTCTCCTGCTCTCAGGATTGGACCTCTGGCTTTGTTTTTGTGTCATTTAACCACAGTGTGTCTTGGAGTTCTATTTGGATTTGTTTTGTTTGGAACTCGACACGCTTCTTCATGATGAGTATCAATGACTCAGTCATCAGATGGGGAAAGTTTTCAGCTAGAATGTCTCTGACCAACAGCCCTTCCCTATTCCCTCTGCTTCCTCCATACTTAGAACTTGAATGTTATCCTCATAAAATTATCCCATAACTCCTCATGTCTTTGTTTTTCATGGGTTTCCCTTCATCACTTTATCGATGGTTTCTCCCAAGTTTGCTGCTCCCTGGTGCCTCCTGCATCTCCCAAACCCAGGCTCTGGGTCTGGGCAGCAGCTGTATCGCAGTATCGAGTTTCTGCACCCCAGTTCCATGCAGTCTTCGCTGCTGAGCTGCGCTGTCTCCCTTGGTCTGAGTTGGAGGCCTCTCTTCCCCTTCACCCCATCCTTGGGTGTGGGAGCTCCACACACTCGAACAGTGTCCCTGTCCCCCGAGGGTGGACCCCCTCTCCTTGAGTCCAGGGCGTGGCTGCACTGCTGTGTGACCTGAGGTACTCCATGCAGAGTCTTTCTGAGGATTAGGGGTGCTTCCTGCCCTGCAGTCCCGAAGGGCCCACCTGTGGCCCTTCCATTTATGTGCTGTTTCATTTTTCCATCTGGCTGGGATTCACTTCGGCTTAACTCTGCATGCAGAATTTGACATGTGGACGTGGGAGACAGTGTCCAAGGTGACCTTGACTCTGAGTAGCACATAGGCAAATGGAATGCATTAATGTGAGTATATTCTGATTTTATTCTGTTATAGAATGCCCGAGATTTTTACCATTTCTTCTGTGGACTGGCAAACACTGCCAATTGTTAAAAAAAAAAAAAATCAATGTCCTAAAACAGAGTGAAAATTCATGAGTACTTTGGTGGTGGTCGTATGCAGTAACCATATCACCTAAACTCATTCTAAAATATAAATCTGCATGATACATTAATGTTTATGTTATGTAACCATTGATATTTTAGAATTGTTTGTACTTTAAAACAGTGATTTTGCATTTCTGAGTAATTTCTCTTCCACTCAGATGCTGACCTTCTTATATAATTTTTGGAGATACAATTTGCAGAATAATTTTCTAGAGTTCCTCATAATGTCAGCCATAGCATTTCTGCAGCTCTTTCTAAAATGTTATTAGCATAAAAATAACAAAATGATCACCTATCATAGGCAGTCTTTTTCTGTTAGTCTACTAAAACAGGCTTTTCTTTCTTCAATAAGTTATTTGCGCTAACTTCATTTTGCTACATTATATTTTTGTCACCTTTACTACTATCTTGGTGTATGATAATGGAACCAACCTGAATCAGACAAGCTGTAATTTTTACTGCCAGCATATCTTGAAACCAATTTATAAGCTGAACTTCTAATCAGAAATAAAGCTAGAGAGAGTCTGCCTTTGTTCTAAGATACAAATGCTCTGCTCTCCTAAATATTCTAAATTTTAACTATCTTGAAATTAAAGATCTTTCTGACATAAGAAAATTCACATAGGCAATATACTAATGCATTCCTTTATAAAAATGCATGCTGACCAGTAAATATTTGTATTATAATTCTGTGCTGTTCAGAAAGCTGGTATTTAAGGTGATTTTATGTGATAGAAGCATTATTCCAACATTTGGCTTGAATTTTCCTTTTACAGAAGCTAACACTATTTTACTAATGTGACTATTTCTACAAAGAGATTCTATATTTTCATATTTATTTATTTATTCATTTATTGCTTTTGGGGCCACACCCGGTGATGCACGGGGGTCACTCCTGGCTCATGCACTCAGGAATCACTCCTGGCGGTGCTCGGGGGACCCTATGGGATGCTGGGAATCGAACCCAGGTCGGCCACGTGCAAGGCAAACGCCCTACCCTCTGGGCTAGCGCTCCAGCCCCTGAGATCCTTTTCCTCCCTAGAATTAACCACCTTTTTTTCATTTCATAATCCCTGTACTATTATACTCAGGGATCACTCTTGGTGGAGCTCAGGGGACTATGCATCGGGCTGGGAATAGAACTGGTCTTGGCTGTTCCTCCTTAGAACTCACCATCCTCTTCCATGAGCCATTTTGCATGTCACACCTGCTGTCTTCTTTTTATTTGGCTTGGTTTTTTGTTTGTTTGTTTTGAGTCACACTGGGAGGGCTCAGAGATCAACCCCGGTGGTATTAAAGGGGGTAGTGCGGGGTTCTAGGGATCGGACTCAAGTCACCCACATGCAAGGCCACCACCTACCCGCTCTGCTCTCTCCAGCCCCTCTGTTGTCTCGTACCTTGCAACTGTTAACACTTTGTCTTCCTCGTGTAAGTAATTTTAGTCAGTTATGTAAGTTTATTTGCTTCACCTGTTTATAAATGTCCATTTATAAACACAAGGGTCTGAAATAAGTCAGGTTGTGGTGTCAGGGGTCAAGTATTCACATTCGGCATTAGTAACAGCACAGTTTGAGGTAAATTACTTAATCTCACTAAGCCTTGGTAGCCTTAAATCCAAACCAAGGCTATTGTTATTTACCTGGAAGTATTGTGTGGAGATTAAACTAAAATTTGACCAACAGAGCCAGGGTGACAGTACAGCTGGTGGGGCACTTGCCTCACACATGGTCAACCGGATTCAATCCCTGACACCCCATATGGTCCCCCAAGCCCACCAGCGGTGACCCCTGAGAGCAGAGCCAAGAGTGAGACCTGAACATTGCCAGGTGTGGTTTCCTCTCCCTCCAAAAAATTTAGTCAGCGTCTACTGGTTTTTCTTTCGTGTTTTTTGTTGTTTGGGGTTTAATTTTTGGTATTAGTTTTGAAGACACACTCAGCCATGCTCAGGGCTTACCTGGCTCTGTGCTCAGAGATCAATCCTGGTGGTCCTTGGGGGACCAGATGGGACGCCAGGGATTGAACTCGGGTCAGCTACATGCAAGACAAGTGTCCTACCCACCGTCCTGCCTCTCTGACCCCTATGTGGTTGCTCATTGCGAGGGGTGGGGAGAATCAAACCCAGGGCCTCACGCATGCAGGGCTTTCCTGCTGAGTCACATCCAGCCCTCTTCACATTTTTTCCCTTTGTTTTCCCTTGTTTTGTTTTTGGGACTCAAGTAACATCTAAGTATCGTGTTTGTCTGAGGTTGGAAGGAATGTGGCTGGGGAGCTAGTCCAGCCCTATTCATTTTTTTTTATAGGTAAGTTACTCAGTACGTCTTCTGTCCAGGCACTGTCCTTTGTGAAGACGAGGATGCAAAACTGAGTAAGCAAGGGAGCCGGAGATACAGGACGGCAGGTAAGGCGCTTGCTTGGCAGGCAGCCAACCTGGGTTTCATTCCCAGCATCCTGTCCGATCCCCTGCGCACTACCAGGAGTGATCCCTGGGTGCCGAGCCAGGAGGAAGCCCTGAGCAGTGCTAGATGTGGTCCAAAAGGCAATAAAACAAGCCAGGAAAGGAAATAGAAACTGGAAAAAGCAAACAAACAACAAAAATCCCTGTTCTCTTAAGCATACTTGCTCAATTCTCTTTGTGGTTAACAATAGATCTTCAACGCCAGGGACCAAGTCCAGGACTTCACATGTGCAAGATGAGTGTCAAACCATGGAGCTTTATCCTTGTCTCTGTTGATTTATTTTTTTTTGGGGGGGGGGTCTCTCAACCACTTAACCTTGGGGGGATTGTGGAGGGTTCACACCGGCAATACTCAGAGTTTACTCCTGGCTCTACACTCAGGAATCACTCCTGCAGGCTCAGGGGAAGATGCGGGATGCCTGGGACTGAGCCGGGTCAGCCGCTGTTGGGCAAATGCCCTCCCCGCTACACTATCTTTCTGGTTCACCATTGGCATTTTAAAGGGGGTTGTTTCTAGCAAAGAATGACTTCACTTACAATAGTAACAGCACGTTAAAGTCCCCAATTGAGGGAAAGTTTCTCAGCCTATGCTTCCAAAGTAAAAATATAATGAAGACAATTTGCTTCAAGAAACAAAGCAAATGAAAGCTCTCAAAACACTCGTCAGTTCTTACCTTGAATTTCGAATTCATCAACCTCATCAGCAGAGCCAGAGTCAGAGAATTGGGTCGAGTCACGTGAACTAAGCTGGGAGCTGCTAGAAGTGACTCGAAAGCCTGTTGTTAAAAAATAAATAAATAAATAAATAAAAATAAATTTTAAAAAGTGAGAACCAGAAAGAGGTCACTCCTACAGGATCCTAATGAGAAACACCTGATCTGACTGCAACTGCAAAGGAACCACAGCTGGGGGTGAGGCTGGGCAGCGGCTCTTCTTGCTGACCAGCTCCCATTCTGTTGATGAAATTGGGGAAGTAGCACATCAACAGAAGGCACTGTGCTCATCTGATCAGGATGGTTTTATCGGGAACCGGATCTTACCAGGAACCTAAATTTTTTTTTCCTTTTTGGGTCACACCCAGCGATGTTCCAGAGGTTACTCCTGGCTCTGTACTCAGGAATCACTCCTTGCAGTGCTCAGGGAACCCTATGGGATGCTGGGTAATCAAACCCGGGTTGGCCGTGTGCAAGGCAACACCCTACCTGCTGGACCATTGCTCTGGTCTCAGAAGAAACTTACTTTTGAAAAGCCAGTCATAAATAAATAAATAAATAAATAAATAAATAGCCAATCATGACAGAAAATGGATGGTATTCTAGAACTCTCCTGTGGTATGAAAAAAAATTCAAACATAGGAAAATTGTTGACAGCAGAAGACCTCTGGGTTTGGTTATAATGTCTTATTAAAACCAAGAAAAGGGCGGGGGAGGATCAACAGGGGCGCAGAGGTGAGAGAGAGCCCCCAGTGTGTGTGTGTGTTGGGGGGGGGATCCTGCAGGTGTGCAGAGGCCAGAGGTGAGAGAAAGCCCCCAGTGTGTGTGTGGGGGGAGGGGGGTCCTGCAGGCACACAGAGGCAGAGGCGAGAGAGCCACCCAGTGTGCACATGTGTGTGGGGGGGAGGGTCCTGCAGGCGAGCAGAGGTCAGAGCACCCGCAGCCACTCACTGCCATGCTCGGCCTCCTGGTACACAGGGAGCAGGTTCTTGGTGCGGATCTGCTGGCGGCGAAGGCGGATCTTCTGCTTCAGCTCCTGGATCTCCCGATCACTGTCCTCCTCCCCATCCTCTTCCTCTTCCAGGCACTGACTCATCATGTTGCACTTCATCAGCTCAATGGCAGCAATCAGGGACTCTGAGATGCTGAAGTGGGCATTCTCCTAAAGCAGGAGACACCAAGGAGGCATTAAACATCTCACTGGTCACAGAGGTCCCTCCTCCTTGGGGGGGGGGGACCCATTCTAAACCAACCCCTCAGGTGGGTGCCTGAAGCCTTAAGTCTGCAATCTTATGTATCCTGTTTTTTCCCTATACACCCAAGTTGTAGCACTGTAGCACTCCCCTCCCATTGTTCATCGATTTGCTCGAGTGGGCATCAGTCCCCACTTGAGACTTGTTGTTACTGTTTTTGGCATATCAAATATCCATGGGGAGCTTGCCAGGCTCTGCCGATACACCCATGTTACGGTCACGGTCCTCCCGTTCGTTGTTCATCGATTTGCTCGAGCGGGCCCAGTATAACGTCTCCATTGGAGACTTTGTTGTTACTGCGTTTGGCATATCAAATGCATCACGGGTGGCTTGCCAGGCTCTGCCGTGCGGGCGAGATACTCTTGGTAGCTTGACGGGCTCTCCGAGAGGGGTGGAGGAATCGAACTCGGGTCGGCCATGTTGGCCACTTGTAAGGCAAACGCCCTACCGCTGTGCTGTATCATATTATTTTTTTTAATTTGATTTTATTTTTATAAAGTCGTTCACAATGATTTATTACACTTGTTTTAATATTCCGACACCAATCCCACCACCATTACACCTTCCCACCACCGTATTTCAAATGTTTCCACACCCCAACCCCCAAAGCCAAACATAATAATTTATTTTGTATGGCTTGTTATAAACAGTTTGCGAAAGATAACCAAAAATGTTTCCTTAGAGGAAAGTGTGTGATTGTTGGGTTTCACTCTGGAGCCATTAAGCTCTTATCTTGGTACATCAGTAGTATAGAGTATGAGATGTCACTCCAGGAATTCTAAAATTTTAATTACAGTGATACAGCTAAGGTTAGTTTTTTTTTTTTGGATGCTGATGTTGGGGTCCAGAGTCATCTCTGAGGCATGTTGCTCTCGTGATGCTCTCTTCTGAGAGATTTCTTTGTGAGCCTCAGGATTATGGCCATTAATGAGCTTATATGGCACCAGAGGCAGTTCGTGGGACCACCTGGCTACCAGAAGCACAGGGGGTTGGGGGGAGGTCACCCATTTGGACCAATACTTAGCTCAATTATGTATTCTTCTATTCCATTGCTAGCCAACAGGATTTTCATTCTTCCCTGAATAGGAGGAATCTAGAGAGAATAAAGAAACTTGGGGAAGGTTGTTAGGGCTTTCTCTATATACAAGTTATACTAGTTATACAAGTGAGTTGTGTGTGTGTGAGAGAGAGAGAGAGAGAGAGAGAGAGAGAGAGAGAGAGAGAGAGAAATCTGAAAGGGGAAAAATACTTTTTCAAAAGAGAAATGTCTCCTTTGACTTTTATAGCACTGTAGCACTGTCCTCCCATTGTTCATTGATTTGCTCGAGTGGGCACCAGTTACGTCTCCATTGTGAGACTTGTTGTTGCTGTTTATTTTATTCTTTAACCCTATCAATAGGGTGTAAAGTTGGGTTTTTTTTTTTAATTTTTATTAGTGAAACACCATGAGGTACAGTTGTAGACTTACAAATTTGTTGTTACTGTTTTTGGCATATCAAATACGCCACAGGGAGCTTTCCAGGAGGGCTGGATACTCTCAGTAGCTTGCCGGGCTCTCCAAGAGGGACGGAAGAATCGAACCCAGGTTGGCTGTGTGCAAGGCAAATGCCCTACCCGCTGTGCTATACCTTTCTTAAAGGATGTCACTAAAGAATCAGCTCATCTTTAAAATATGTCTCTCTAATTTAATCTGTGACCCAACATTTATCATTTCATTGTTCTTCCTGACAACTTTATTGGTCAGAAAATAAATCCTGTGTGTTTCTCTCTCCTATAGCACTGTTTTGTTTTGTTTTGTTTTGTTTTTCTTTTTATAGTTATAAATGTCCTAAATTATTATAAACTGGTTTTACCAAAATTTTTAAAATATACTTTATGATAGAAAATTTTAAATACAAACAAAATTATGCAGTGAGCCCCAGGCAGACTTTAGTGAACACCCAGTTTCAAAAGATTAAAATATTTTTCTTAGTGGGCAGACTGCAGAGTACAGTGGACAGGGCACTTGCCTAGACAAGGCTGACCCGAGTTTAGTTCCTATTGCCCCCTCTGCACCAGGAGTGATCTCTGAGCACAGAGCCAGGAGTAAGCCCTGCATACCCCAAGACCAAAAAGTAAAATAAATATTTTGTTATTTATGTCATGATCTCCCCCACCACTTCCTCATCTTTTCCTTAGAATTGTTTAGTAATTAAATCCCGTAATCATCAAAGTTTACCCATAAGTACTTAAGAGTATTTGGTGAGAACATTTTAAATATATAAAACTATCATACAGTTATCACACTTAAAATTAACAGTGGATATAAATTATTTTTATTTTATCTGTCATTTATTTTTAGTTTGGCTATAGCGTGAGCTAAATCTAATTCCTTTGACTTGTATCTCTCTAATTCTTTTATCTGCTATATATTTATTCCACTTTAAGGCTTAGACTTTTTTTTTGAAAATGTACTTATTGCCATTATTATTGAGATTTTTCCTTTGGAATCTAAAACTGCATGGTTAGCATTAAAACTTGTGAGTTATCACTGAACTACCTTATATGAGTTTTTATTATTTCAAATACTCACTTAGGACTGAAATGTCTGGGATACCTACCTTCTTTATTTCTAGATAGAGGGAAAATCTACCCTGTGTTGGTATCACTGTATTAATCCCTCATACTTTTGTGAATCTGGATTTCATGTTTATGAAATATCAAATGAGGCATTTGAGAACTATCTGGCATATAGTTGGTGCTTGGTAATATTGGGCCAGAAAGATGGTATAGGGCCTTGCCTTACGTGCAACCAACCCTAGTTTAATTTCAGCACCCCATTTGGTCCCCAAGTATTTCCAGGAGCAAGCTCTAAGCATGATTAGGTGTATAACCCACCCTTCCTCT
>JAOXYA010095563.1:0-10984 GCA_028565675.1 Sorex palustris
GAATCGGGAAGTCCATTTTCTTTGCTCACGATCGTCCTTAGAAATCTCTCATGTGAGGTATTCCTCTGTGGGATTCAATGTGTAGTACAGAGCAAACTCTCCAGGATTTCCTGTTTTGCACACTTGGTTGCACCCTGGTACTTCTACTAGGAAAAGTGTTCCTCTATGTCCTTTAACCCAATACAGACAGAGGAATGCCGCAAAATGGGATGGAGACAGATGAATGAGTGCCTTGTGTGCTCTTGTTTTCCTGATAATTGTCTTAACACTATGCCATCCACTTCCCATGCCCATGCAGCATATGCAATTATGGTTGGTGAGTGTCCAAGTCCACTGCAAACAGTGTTGAGGCGCTTAACTCTGTTTACCTTCCTTGGTGTCCTACCCACCTTGTGACTCACTCAGAGGAATGCAGGCTTCTGCCTCTCTAAAGTATGCACTTGAGCCTATAGCACAGGAGCGACTTGGGATAGTGTTTAGGAGCCCATTATCGCTCTTCATGCAGCCATCATTGTTTACAAAATTCTGAAAGCTCAAGACCTCCAAATTGCACACACACAAACACATAAGCACACAAACACAAACATACGCACATACATCCTCATTACTGCAGTCATTATGCTCCATATTGTTTTTCAGCTACTCTGCAAGGCTTAGAAACAGACTCCTGGAATGCATTGCATGTACACTGTGTGCTCAGTAGAAATCATGGAAAACTGTCACCTATTCTCTCAATCCTCTTTATTACAATTTCTGAATTTTAGAGACACTGCACAGTCATGATATCCAGGCTATAGGTACCTGAGTGACAATTACTCTGTGCTGTGACTGAGTATAAATCTAAATGATGCTGAGAGAGAAGCGAGTGAGCCAACGAGAGAGAGAGAGAGAGAGAGAGAGAGAGAGAGAGAGAGAGAGAGAGAGAGAAAGAGAGAGAAACATAGAGGCGGAGATAGAAAGAGTGTTAGTCTACTTCTGAAAATGAAACTTTTGTACCATCCAGAAATGTTTCAGGTTTTAAAATATTTTGAGGTATTCAGTAGGAACACTCAACTATCTACTTTTTTTTGCAGGTCACCTTCAAGGAGAACCCGGTACATTTGAAATTTTTAGAATCGCTTGATAACTTTGTCATTGACCCTGCAATGCCTTGCATTTGGAACCACTCTTAACGATTTCAGTATTTGCACATTACACCCTTTGTAATGTTCTTCCTCTGACTTCAGTGGTTAAATTATTTCCTACTTCTTCCTCCAGCAGTTCATCACTCACATCAAATTAACAGTGTCTTAATCTGCCATCCTGGTACATTCCTCAGGATCCTTCAGTAGTTGATGGCAGGAGGCAGGCAGTTCACTGCCATGTTCTCCAGGATGCAAACTTACAGAGGCCTCACAAGCATGCATGTCGAAAGCTTATATTCACGCAGAAATCTAGACTGCCTGGCAAACATGCCATGCTTCGCATGGATTTCCTGAAGGAGAAAAAGTATCTCTTCAAGAGATAATCTCTTAGCGACTCAGGGCCTGAGGATTATCCAATGCTTGCTGAATAACATTTCTCTCACTAGATGCCACTCAAATTCATAGTCATACGTAAAATGACCCATTGCTTGATGGAGGGCTGCTGTCAGCATTCTTTAAATTCGATGACATGAATGAGAATATACTCAAAGAACTTTGAGGCCAAAAGGAATTGTGCAAGAAGAACATCCCCAAAGTACTAGAATAAATGTCCTCTAACACTCCTAATTCCCTGTCTTAGAAAAATGTTTTGCCATTTCCTACTCTAAAATAGAGGACAACACTATTCTCAGCATAACCACTGCCTTATGGCTCACAAAATGTAACTGCAGTCCCTACTCATACTCTGTTTAATAAACCATCCTGCCCACAGTTCTTTTTTCGAATAAGACACCAAAAAAATCATGGAAAAACAGATAAAGACAGAGTATATTAAAAGAAAAGAAGGGTGGAGGAATTGAACAGATTCGCTTGAGAATGATCAAATGATAGACATACATTCACATTTCACTGATCACATGATTTCTTCTTTCAAATTCTTAGAGTATATGCACTCGCATATGTATCTGTGTGAAAATTCTATTACTTATATAATGAATTGAAGGATGGGATCCAATAAGAGTAGTAGGAGTAGCAAATTGAAACATTGATATTTGCTTATAGGGCAAAATTTCTTGTCAAAATGTGATTTCCATGTAAGGTGAAAATTTTGCATTTCTTAAAGATAATGTTGATCTTTTTCATCTCCCCAAACCCCCTGTTTTTCATCTTTCAGATTCATTGAAATCAAAGTATGGTAAGAGACCTCTTCTCTATTTACTAAGGACATACCCTGACATGGATGCTTCATAATATTTATGTCTCTGTGTCTATTTTCTGAATTGCCTTTGATCACCTCGTTTCTTATCCTCATGTACCAATATCACTCTCTTATGGCTTGCTTGAACATAAGATATACTCGAACCAGAAGGACACCCTAACCATGGTAAAGTTGAATGGTTTCTCAGTTGGGACTCAAAATAACCGATGCCTCTCATCTGGCCAAAAATACTTAATTCCATCCAGCCCCTGTGAGAACCTATGAGACATCTGAATTGACTTGGTGATCAAATATCTGATTGATATTATCAATGACTATCTCTCACCTTCAGAAAGATACATCATGCAGGTCTTCAACGTTTACCCATGCTTTAGGATGGATATTCTTTTGTTACTTTAGAAGCTCATGTACTAAGTGATTTTTCACCTCATCCAATAATCCATGGCTCATCTGTCTCCTCAGCACAAGAAGTCATTTGGCATCCAATGCTTCACAGGGACTATAATTGGATCCTACAAATGGAAGAAACCTTGCATGATAGCTAGTGCATGGCCAGATACGAGTGTGCTTTTATTTGTCTTACATTTCAGAAAAAAAGGCTCACGTACTGCTATGAGCAGTAACCTTGATACTTTCATCAAATCATCAGATGCCTGGTAGGAAGATATGTGATTCCATACCAATTCATGAAATTTTCTTGTGAATATTTTCTTGCCTCACATAATTGCAAACATGCATTTGGGGACACGCAGTTACACTGGCGCTTCCATTTTGCTTAGAGTTTACCTGGGTGTGCATCTCTTCTATTTATATGATTCTGAATTTTACCTGTGTAGGAGAAGTCTGAGAGAATAGGTGTCAGCTTATAATGTGAGTTGCCCAACATGTCTGAGTGGCACGCGCATGTGGTAATTTTCCTACCACCAATTTCATAACAGAAGTCAGAATGTGGCAGTCCATTTTCTTTACACATGAAGTCATCCTTAGAAATCTCTCATTTGAGATATTCCTCTGTAGAACTCAATGTTTAGTACAGAAAATACTCATCAGGATTGCCCGTTTTGCACTCTTGGTGGGACCCTGGTACTTCAACTAGAGAAAGTGTTCATCGATGTTCTTTAATCCAAGACAGACTGAGAAATTCCATAAAATGGGATAGAGACAGTTTATAGGTGCCCTTGTGCTCTTGATTTCCTGATAATTGTCTTAACACTCTGCCACACACTTTCCATGCCCTCGCAGCATATGCAATTATGGTTGGTGAGTGTGCAAGTCCACTGCAAACAGTGTTGAGGCGCTTAGCTCTGTTTACCTTCCTTGGTGTCCTACCCACCTTGTGACTCACTCAGAGGAATGCAGGCTTCTCCCTCTCTTCAATATGCACTTGAGTCTATGGCACAAGAGCGACTTGGGATGGTGTTTAGGAGCCCATTATTGCTCTTCATGCAGCCATTATTGCTTACAAAATTCTGACAGCCCACGACATCCGATTATGCACACACATACACAAAAGTACACACACACTAACACATATGCGCATACATCCTCACTATTGCAAAGTCATTATCCTCCATATTGTGTTTCTCGGCTTCTCTGCAAGGCTTAGAAACAGCCTCCTGGAATGTATTGCTATGTACACTGTGTGCTCAGTAGAAATGGACAACTGCCACCGATTCTCTCAATCCTCTTCATTTCCCATTCTGAATTTTAGAGAGACTGCACAGCTTGATCTCTAGGTTATGGGTACCTAAGTGACAATTTCTCTGTGCTGTGACTGAAAGTAAATCAAAGTGATGCAGATAGAGAAGCAGAGAGCAAGTGAGCAAATGAGAGTGAGACAGAGAGAGAAAAAGAGATAGAAACTTAGACTGGAGATAGAAAGAGTGTCTATCTACTTCTGAAAATGAAACTTGTCTACCGTCCAGAAATGATTCAGATTTTAAAATATTTTGAGGTATTCAGTAGGAACACTCACTGATCTACTCTTTTCTTGCAGATCACCTTCAAGGAGAACATGGTACATTTGAAATTTTTAGAATCACTTGATAACTAGGCATCAATCCAGCAATACCTTGCATTTGTAACCACTGTTAACGATTTCAGCATTTGCACATTTCATCTGGTTAAAATGTTTTTCCTTTGACTTCAGTGGTTAAGTCCTTTCCTACTTCTTCCTCCAGCAGTTCATCACTCACATCAAATTAACAGTGTCTTCATCTGCCATCCTGATACATTCCTCAGGATCCATCAGTAGTTGATGGCAGGAGGCAGGCAGTCCACTGCCATGTTCTCCAGGCTGCAAGCTACAGAGGCCTTACACACATATGCCAAAAGCTAACATTTAGGCAGAAATCTAAACTGTCTGGCAACATGCCATGCTTTGCACGAATTTCCTGAAGGAGAGGAAGTATCTCTTCAAGAGAGAATCTTTGATCTATTCAGAGACGGAGAAACATCCACAGCTTGATGAATAACATTGCTTTCACGAGATGCCACTCGAATTCATGATCATACCATTGCTTGACGAAGGGCTGCCATCAATATTCTTTACATTCGGTGACTTGAATGAGAATATACTCAAAGAACGTTGAGACCTATAGGAACTTTTCATGAAGCACATCCCCAAAGTACTAGAACAAAATTATTCTAACATTCTAAATTCCTTATCTTAGAAAAATGCTTTGCCATTTCCTACTATACAATACAGGACAATACTATTCTCAGAAAACCACAGCCCTATGGCACACAATATGTAACCACAGTTTGTACTCATCCTCTGTTTTATAAACCATCCTGCACACAGCTCCGTTTTCAAACAAGACACCAAAGAAAAATCATGGAAACACAGATAAAGACAGAATATATAAAAAGAAATGAAGGGTGGAGGGATTGAACAGATTCGCTTGAGAATGGTCAAGTGATAGACATACATGCAGATGTCACTGATCACATAATTTCTTCTTTCAAATTCTTATTCTACATCCAATTGCATCTGTATCTGTGTGAAATTTCTATTACTTACATAATGATATGAAGTATGGGAAACAATAAGAGTAGTTGTAGTAGCAAATTGAAATATTGATATTCTCCTGTAGAGCAAAATTTCTTGTCAAATTGTGATTTCCATGTAAGGTGCAAATTTTGCATTACTTGAAGATAACGTTGATCTTTTTCATTTCCTCCAACCCCCTGTTTTTCATCTTTCAGATACATTGCAATCAAAATATGGTAAGTGACCTCTTCTCTATTAATTAAGGACACACCCTGGCATGAATGCTTTATAATATTTATGTCTCTTTGCCTATTTTCTGAATTGCCTTTCATCGCCTTGTTCCTTATCCTCATGTACCAATATCACTCTCCTATGGCATGATTGAACATAAGATATACTCTAACGGGTAGGACACCCTACCCATGGTAGAGACGAAAGGGTGCCTGCTGGGACACAAAATAACCGATATCTAGACAAAAAAATAAGTAATTCAGTCCAGCCTCTTTGAGAACATATGAGACATCCCATTAGAATCGGTGCTCAAATATGATGTCTTTTCTCTCACTATGAGAAAGATACATCATGCAGGTCCTCCCGGATTACCCATGCTTTAAGATGGATGTCCTTTCAATACTTTAGAAGCTCACGTGCTGAGTCATTTTCACCTCATCCAATAATCCATGGCTCATCTGTCTCCTCAGCATAAGAAGTCATTTGTCTTCCAATGCTCACCGGGACTGTAAATGGACATCCTACAAATGCAAGAAACCTTGCCATGATAGCTAGTGCATGCGCAGCAACGAGTGTGCTTTCATTTATCTTACATTTGAAAAAAAAAAACTCACATACTGCTAAGAGCTGTGATCTCGGTACTTTCATCAAATCATCAGATGTCTGGTAGGGAGATACGTGCTTCCATACCAATTCAGTGAAATTTCCTTGTGAATATGTTCTTGCCTCGATAATTGCAAAATACATTTGGGGACATGCGGTTACACTGATGCTTCCAATTTGCTTAGAGTTTACCTGGGTGTGCATCTAAACTATTTGTATGATTCTGAGTGTTACCTATGTAGGAGGAGTCTGAGAGAATAGGTATCAGCTTATGCTGTGGGTTCCCCAACATGTGTGAGTAGCACGAGCATGTGGTTAAATTTCCTACCACCAATTGAAGCACTGAAGAAAGAATGGGGCAGTCCATTTTCTTTGCTCACCATGTCGTCCTTAGAAAACTCTCAAGTGAGGTATCCCTCTGTGGGACTCAATGTGTAGAACAAAGTCTCCAGAATTGCTCGTTTTGAAGTTCGGTGGGACCCTGATACTTCAATTAGAGAAAGCGTTCATCAAAGTTCTTTAATCCAAGACAGACAGAGGAATTCCCTAAAATTGGATGAAGACAGAATTTAGGTGCCCTTGTGCTCTTGATTACCTGAAAATTGTCTTAACACTCTGCCATCCACTTTTCATGCCCTCGCAGCATATGCAATTCTGTTTGGTGAGTGTTCAAGTCCACTGCAAACAGTTATGAGGTGCTTAGCTCTGTTAACCCTCCTTAGTTTCCTACCCACCTTGTGATTCACTCAGAGGAATTCAGGCTTCTCCCTCTCTGGAGTATGCACTTGAGCCTATGGCACAGGAGCAACTTGGGATGGTGCTTAGGAGCCCATTACTGCTCTTTATGCAACCATCATTGCTTACAAAATTTTGACAGCCCACAACCTCCAAATTATACACACACACATACACACAAGCACACGCACACACACACACATGCACACACACAAATACATACTCACATGCATCCTCACTAGTGCAAAGACATGATCCATACTGTGTTTCTCAGCTATTCTGCGAGTTTTAGAAACCGTCTCGTGGAATGCATTGCTACGTACACTGTGTGCTCAGTAGAAAGAATGGACAACTGCCACCTATTATCTCAATCCTCTTCATTACCCTTTTCTGAATTTTAGAGACACTGCTAAGTCTTGATCTCTAGGCTATGGGTATCTGAGGGACAATTCCTCTGTGCTGTGACTGAAAGTAAATCTAAGCAATGCAGAGACAAAAGGAGAGAGCGAGCGAGTGAATGAGACAGAGTCACAGAGAGAGTGAAACTTAGAGGCAGAGAGTGAAAGAGTGTCACTCTACTTCTGAAAATGAAAGTTGTCTACCATCCAGGAACATTTTAGGTTTTAAAATATTTGGAGGTATTCAGTAGGATCACTCAATGATCTATTCTGTTCTTGCAGGTCACCTTCAAGGAGAACACAGTACATTTGAAATTTTTGGAATCGCTTGATAAATTTGGCATCGACCTTGCCATACCTTGCATTTGCAAGCACTCTTCGCGATTTTAGAATTTGCACATTTCACTTGGTTGAAATGTTCTTCCTTTGACTTCAGTGGTTAAGTCCTTTCCTACTTCTTTCTAGTGCAGTTCGTCACTCACATCAAATTAACAGTGTCTTCATCTGCCATCCCAGCACATTCCTCAGAATCCATCAGAATTTGATGTCAGGAGGCAGGCAGTCCACTGCCATGTTCTCCAGGATGCAAACCTACAGAGGCCTCGTACACATGTATGCCGAAAACTTACATTAAGGCAGAAATCTAGACTGCCTGGCAAGCATGCCGCATGCCATGCTTTGCATGGATTTCCTGAAATAGAGGAAGTATCTCTTCAAGAGATAATCTGTGAACTACTCAGGGACCAAGGAACATATACAGATTGCTGAATAGCATTGTTCTAAATAGATGCTACTCGAATTTGTGGTCATACCTCAAATGTCCCATTGCTTGAATAGGGCTGCCGTCGACATTCTTTACATTCGGTGACTCAAATGAGAATGTACTCAAAGAACTTTGAGGCCAAAAGGAACTGTGCAAGAAGCACATCCCCAAAGTACTAGAATAAACGTCCTCTAACATTCGAAATTCCCTGTCTTAGAAAAATGCTTTGCCATTTTCTACATACAATGTAGGACAATACTATTCTCAGCATAACCACTCCTCTATGGCACTCAAAATGTACCCGTGGTCCCTACTCATACTCTTTTTAATAAACCATCCTGCACACAGCTCTTTTTTCAAACAAGACACAAAAAAAATCTCGGAAAAGCAGATAGAGTATATAAAAAGAAATGAAGTGTGAAGTGATTGAACAGATTCGCTTGAGAATGGTCAAATGGTAGATATATATGCATTTCTCACTGATAACATCATTTATTCTTTCAATTCCTATACTATATGCACTCTCATATGTATCTGTGGGGAAAAAAAATCTATTACTTATATAACAAATTGAAGGAAGGGAACCAATAACAGAAGCAAAGGTAGCAATCGAAATGTTGATATTTGCCGG
Source organism: Sorex palustris (assembly GCA_028565675.1). Lineage (NCBI taxonomy): Eukaryota > Metazoa > Chordata > Mammalia > Eulipotyphla > Soricidae > Sorex > Sorex palustris. Next base: position 8,697 of record JAOXYA010095563.1, read on the forward strand.
TAGAGCAAAATTTCTTTTCAAAATGTGATTTTCATGTAAGGTGAAAATTTTGCATTATTTGAAGATAACGTTGATCTTTTTCAACTCCCCCAACCGCCTGTTTTTATCTTTCAGATTCATTGAAATCTAAGCATGGTAAATGACTTCTCTCTTAACTAAGGACACACCCTGGCATGGATACTGTATAATATTCATGCCTCTTTGTCTATATTCTGAATTGTCTTTCATCGCTTCTTTCCTTATCCTCCTGTACAAATATCACTCTCCTATGACATGCTCAAACAGAAGATATACTCTAATGGTAGGACACCCTACGCATAGTAGAGTTGAAAGGATGCTCGATTGGGACACAAAATAACCGATGTCTCTCGTCTGGCCCAAAATACTTAATTCCATCCACCCCTGTGAGAACCTATGTGAAATCTGAGTTTACTCGGTGATCAAATGTGATGCCTTTTCTCTCAGTGTGAAAAAGATACATCATGCATGTCTTGCAGGATTTCCCATGCTTTAGGAAGGATATACTGTCATTACTTTCGAAGATCACGTTGGAGTGATTTTCACCGCATCCAATAATTGATCGCTCATCTGTCTCATCAGCATAAGAAGTCATTTGGCTTCCAATGCTTCACAGGGACTGTACATGGACGCACTACAAATGCAAGAAACCTTGCCATGATATAGCTAGCACTTGCCCAGTTACGAGTGTGCTTTTATTTGCATTAAATTTCCAAAAGAAAAAATGCTCACATACTGCTACGAGGAGTGACCTCGATACTTTCATAAAATCATCAGATGTGTGGCAAGAGATATGTTTTTCCATAACCAATTCAGCGAAATTACCTTGTGAAAATGTTCTTGCCTCCGATAATTGCAAACATGAACTTGGGGACAAACAGTAACACTGACGCTTCCAATTCGCTTAGAGTTTACCTGGGTGAGCATCTCACATTTTGAGTGTTACCTGTGTAGGCGGAGTCTGACAGAATAGGTGTCTACTTATGCTGTGGGTTGCCCAACATGTCTGAATGGCACGTGAATGTGGTTAAATTTCCTACTGCCAATTGGAGCATGGAAGCAAGAACGGGGCAGTCCATTTTGTTTGCACACGAGGTCATCTTTAGTAGTCTCTCCTGTGAGGTATTCTGTGGGATTCAATGTTTAGTACAGAACAAACTCTTCAAGCTTGCACGTTTTGCGCTCTCGGTTGCACCTGATACTTCTACTAGGGAAAGAGTTAATCTAAGTTCTTTCATTCAAGACAGATAGAGGAATGCTGCAAAATGGTATGGAGACAGAAGTATGAGGGTCCTGTGTGCTCTTGCTTTCCTTATAATTGTCTTAACACTCTGCCATCCAATTCTATGCCCTCGCAACATAAGAAATTCTGGTTAGTGAGTGTCCAGGTCCACTGAAAACAGTCAAGAGGCGCTTAGCTCTGTTTACCTTCCTTGGTGTCCTACCCAAATTGTGACTCACTCAGAGTAATACAGGCTTCATCCTCTCCGGAATATGCACCTGAGCCTATGGCACAGGAGCAACTTGGGATGGTGCTTAGGAGCCCATTACCACTCTTCATGCAGTCACCATTGCTTACAAAACTCTAACAGCCCATGACCTCCAAATTACACACACACACACACACACACACACACACACACATACACAAGCACACACACACAAACACATATGCATATACATCCTCACTAGTGCAAAGACATTATTCTCCATACTGTGTTTCTCAGATACTCTGAAAAGCTTAGAAACAGTCTCTGGAATGCATTGCTATGTACACTGTGTGCTCAGTGGAAAGAATGGACAACTGCCACCTATTCTCTCAATCCTCTTCATTACCCTTTCTGAATTTTAGAGTTACTACAGAGTCATGATATCTAGGCTATGGGTACCTGAGTGACAATTCCTCTGTGCTGTGACTGAAAGTAAATCTAAACGATGCAGAGAGAGGAGAGAGCAAGTGAGCAAACGTTAAAGAGACAGAGACAGAGAGAGAGAGAGAGAGAGAGAGAGAGAGAGACAGAGAAAATCTTAGAGGCAGAGTTAGAAAGAATGTGAGTCTACTTTTGAAAATGAAAGTTGTCTACCATCCAGAAATGTTTTAGGTTTTAAAATATTTGGAGGTTTTCAGTAGGGACACTCAACAATCTACTCTGTCCTTGCAAGTCACCTTTAAGGAGAATATGGTACATTTGAAATTTTTAGAATGCCTCGGTAACTTTGGCATCGTCACAGCAATACCTTACATTTGCAAGCACTATTAATGATTTCAG